>OY293304.1:64304520-64403235 GCA_958502075.1 Orchestes rusci
CCCTCCCTGTTCATGATATTATTATGTATTGAAGTTTCACAGGGAAACACACCGTTTTATCAGATGTTATCATTTTCCGTTTCACACTTCAACTTTGAATTCAAAAATCATCTCAGGTAGGTAAGCACCAGGGTAAGCAAAGCACTGTTCTTACAGTTGTGAGTTGTGGTAAAGGGTATGAAACGTCCCGCTAAAGGTATAGGGGCAACATATCTGAACCTAGACTGTAGACTACAAGAGTGCGGTATCTTTTATTTACTCAACAATGATCGATAAGCACTGAAATAACACTACATTTAATTAATAATACCTACATTATTTGAGAGGCTATAAAAACACCAACCTCAAATTAACACACTCATGGTCTTGTATAAATAGATTAAATAGAAGGTTAAGGTATAAAACAAGACAGCAGACAAAAAGCTCAGAACCACATCAGAACTTCAAACAGTCTCAAGTTAAGGAATAAAAATGAATCACAAATGACACAAATTCACAGTGCGCAAACGTAATTCCCCAGGACTCGTTGAGCGGTGGGACTCGTGTAGTTGGTTAAGAATAAAATTTCTGCCTCGTGGTCGAGCCTATTTTGACGGATGAAATCTGGGCACGGTTGCCAATATGTGCGTGTCCGTATCGACAGGCATTTTTGCATCGTTGCACGTCGGTAAGCACTTGGTTATCATTTCAATTATTATTGTAAATCATAATTTATGTGCTGTGTTTGGGTATTATGACGATTAAGTTTTGATTGGGTTAGGCATGATATACTTTAAAAAATATGCAGCGGTTCGTCGGTTAGCACCTGGTTGTCATTTCAATTATTATTGTAAACAATAATTTATGTGCTGTGTTTGGGTATCAGGGATGAGGATTAGGTTTTGATTAGTTTGGGTTAGGCATGATATACTTTGAAAAATATGCAGCGGTTCGTCGGTTAGCACTTGGTTATCATTTCAATTATTATTGTAAATCATAATTTATGTGTTTTGTATGGGTAGCGGGCTTGAATCCTCATAATACCCGAACACAGCACATAAATTATGATTTACAATAATAATTGAAATGATAACCAAGTGCCAACCGACGAACCGCTGCATATTTTTTAAAGTATATCATTCCATAATATAATAATATATGTATTCAATTATCTCGCGCGCAACATACACCGCCGTTGAAATTCGACACTCGGGCACTCTCGGCTACACGGGATCAATTGTTGCCTGGTCACTATAGCCTAGTTTACACCGACAACTTGGTCCGCGGACCAAGTACTAAATTCGAACTATATCAGAACCAAATATTTGGTTCAAATGGTGTAGACAGTTGCGGTCTAGGCTGGTCCGCTCTTGGTTCGGTATTCGCCAGCAGGTGTACCGAACTAAATTTGGTTCGATCTGGATCAAAATTATGAGGTTATGTTGTGGTTCTGAGTTTCTAAGGCAATCTGAGCGTACTTACTTATGTTTTTTTTTGGTTACGAATTGTGTTGATAAATAATTTCGACTTGTTTTTGACATTTGACGAATTGCGCGCGTACTCATTTAGTTCACGCGTTGCGAGACGGTGTAAACGGACGAGAAGTAAGCATTGGTCCTACCGTACTATCCCCACCCACTTGGTCCTATCGGACCGAACTAAAGTTAGTTATCGGTGTAAACTAGGCTACTAACGGCGAGTGAAAATCCCGCGCGCTCAGACCCCGGACCCGTCAGCCGTCAAATGAGGCTCGACGGCTCGACCAGAGAGCCGCTTTCCAGCTAGTGCTTCAAGCTCAAGCGCCGATTAACACCGTGTTTGGAACGCAAAAGTGATCCTGGAACACGTTTTGAGGTACTCACATACACAAACGTCAAAACTATCGATGGAGTGTTTGTCTACGTTTGAGCCAAGGCATCTCGACATTGTGATTATTGTGAAAATTAGTTAAAATATTGTTTTATAAGCGACTCTGAGCTGAATTTGGTATGTTTAAGCATGGATCCAGTCAAAAAAGATCAAACTTGCCAATGTTTTGATTTTAAATATGACAGAATTTGACTGATTTGACGTTTAGCTAGTTTTGCGCTTCAAGCCCACAATTTCCGGGTGGTGCTTCAGGGGAAAGGGGAAGGTAACGCGGAGCTCCAAACGCAATACAGCTGGAACACGCGTTTAGTGTTTTTGCGCGCTCAAAAGCTCGATTGCGTGCACAAATCGGGCAGCTGGAAAGCGGCTCAGAGCTCGACCTTTTCTGGGACAACAGTCTAAAAGCTTCTGGTTCTTGGGATTGAAAAGATTATGGCCGATTGCACCAACCAATTTTGAGGATACTAATGCTAAGGAACCCTTAACTTGACAGTTTTTCATGCAAAATCGTCAAGTTAAGTGTCCCTTAGCGTTAAGTATCTTCAAAAAAGGTTGGCGTAATCGGCCATTACCTTTCCGAATAAAGGGACAAAATAATTTGCTGACCACAAAATAATTCTCGCGACCAGCCGTGTTTAACGACAAAAACATATGAAACTCGATATATTAAATCATTGTAAGCATAAGTGTAGGCGGCCAAAAACTGATTGAATTCGACCCCTTCACAGGTGTAGTTTTTCTTGATGATTTTCAATAAATTCGTTCGACTAGCCGTGTTTGACGACAGAAACGTATGAAACTCGATATATTGGATCATTATAAGCATAAGTGCAGGCGGCCAAAAATTGCTTGAATTCGACCCACCCAAAGGGGTAGTTTATGCTTGATGATTTTCAATAAATTCGTTCGGCTGGCCGTGTTTAACGACAGAAACGTATAAAACATGATATGTTGAATCACTATAAGCATAAGTGTAGGCGATCAAAAAATGGTTGAATTCGACCCACCTAAAGGGGTAGTTTATTCTTGATGATTTTCAATAAATTCGTTCGGCTAGCCGTGTTTAACGACGGAAACGTATGGAACTCGATATATTGAATCATCATAAGCAAGGGATACATTTTCCTATAAAAAAAAACAAAAAAAATAATGATTTTTTTTTGTTTTTTTTTTTAATTTTTTTTGTTTTTTTTTAAATTTTTTTAATAGGAAAATGTATCCCCTTTTGAAATATATAAAAATGAATATACCATTACATTTGATTTTTTTGGAAAAAACGCAAAAACATGCTACCATTTCAGTTAACGCCATCTAGCGGCGACGGCGAAGGTCAAAAATTCAAACCCAAAAAAGTTTTTTGAAGTGCAGATCATGCTCTTTCATATGAGCCCGAGCTCGTTTAAATCGGTCAAGCAAAACGGGAGAAATCTCCGATTGTTTAATAAAACAATTGAACTTCCCCCACCACTTTATTATGATAGATAGAAAAAAACGTTTTGGACAAAAAGTGTAGGTAAATAGTCAGTAAATCCGAAAATGAGCTCATCGATATATTTTCATGGGACAAAATTCCATAAAAATCATATTTTTCTACTTGGTGTTGGTTGTTACGCCCCCTAGCGACCATTTCAGAAACTTGAAAATATTTTCCAGGTTTTTCTCTTGGCCGTTTAAGTAATAAAATTTTTTGCCGCAAGTCTCTACGATGAATAGTTTACGACAACTGGCACCCTGACTCTGAAAATGAATCACCCTGTACAGGACTTTTCCTTATAATTTGCCACCTGTTCAGAAACACTACCTATTTAAAGAGATAAAAAAAAAATCAAATACATATGTTTCATTATTTTTCCTGAAGATTTTATAATAACTAAGCGGAAGAACAAATCACTTTTGGAAATATGGAAAATTTGGAAAAGTTTTTGTTTTTTAATGGAATGCCCTAAGATCTGTCACAGATTCAGGATTTCCTCGTTTTCCGCTTTTCAATAGTATATACCTAGTTTGCCCATGTTTGGTCTAGCCGTTTTTATTTGACTTTAAAAAATTTAGTGCTACCATTTTATAATAAGACTATTATTTTAAAATGGTGCTACGTCGCTGAAGTTAGCAACGGATTCAGAAATGAAAATCATATTTTTACAGTCGCCCAGACAAGTTTTGGTCGCGGTTGCGATAAAATGTATCTAATATAACGGTATCAATTCAATCTTGGACAACAAAGAGGGTTGAACTCGTGAAATAAAGACAGTTATTACTTATGATGGTGTAACAAGAATAGTACTTTAAATTGAATTTTTATAATACATATTTGAGGGTGGATTACACCCTGTCATCCCCTGAGAAAAAGTGTGCTTTTGAGATATATTATGTATTTGGCATTCTTCCATCTACCTACAAAGTATGATGGTGTAACAAAAATTTTAAAAAGATATACCTTTGAATGTTTTCAATATTTGAGGGTGGATTACAACCCTTCATCCCCTGAGAAAAAGTGTGCTTTTGAGACATATTATGTATCTGGTTTTCTTCCATCTACCTACAAAGTATGATGATGGTGTAACAAAAATTTTAAAAGGTAGGTACTTTTGAATTTTTTTAATATTTGAGGGTGGATTACACCCCGTCGTCCACTGAAAAAAAGTGTGCTTTTGAGATATATTATGTTCTTGGCATTCTTCCATCTACCTACAAAGTATGATGGTGTAACAAAAATTTCAAAAGGTACTTTTGAATTTTTTTAATATTTGAGGGTGGATTACACCCCGTCATCCCCTGAGAAAAAGTGTGTTTTTGAGATATATTATGTATTTGGCATTCTTTCATCTACCTACGAAGTATGATGGTGTAACAAAAATTTTAAATGGTTCTTTTGATTTTTATATTTGAGGGTGGATTACACCTCATATTTCCCAGGTACCCAAGTAATAAATGTCCATATTTTACGAGTTCAACCCTCTCTTTGTTGTCCAAAATTGAATTGATACCGCTATATTATAATATTAGTGGGCGACTGTAAAAATATGACTTTCATTTCTGAATCCGTTGCTAACTTCAGCGATGTCTTAGTGCTGCGTTATTTGAATAATGCGGGCGCGAACGATGCAGTAATTTAACCCAATCACCATGGGAAACCATAGAAACCCAAGAAAAACAATAATAGTAGATCTATACCGTGTGAGTCAAAATGATAGCTATTTATCCAGAGGGATGAACATTCCGAGGATGGCCGATTGCACCAACCAATTTTGAGGATACTTAACGTTAAGGAACCCTTAACTTGAAAGTTTTGCATGCAAAATTGTCAAGTTAAGGGTCCCTTAGCGTTAAGTATCCTCAAAACAGGTTGGTGCAATCGGCCATGGAAGCCATTTTTGCGAGTAGTATAATCTACTTTATTCACGACCAATCTATTGTTTTGAGATTTTCAATGATATTTTCATCAATCTCAATACAAATACATAAACCCTTGCTTTGGTTTGACACTGACACTTTTGAGTTTATTCATGTTTCAATGGTATTAACAGAGCCGTCTGTAGCCTTGTTTACACCGGCCACTTGATCCGCGGACCAAGTACTAAATTCGAACTATATCAGAACCAAATATTTGGTTCGAATGGTGTAAACAGTTGCGGACTAAGCTGGTCCACTCTTGGTTCGGTATTCGCCAGCAGGTGTACCGAACTAGATTTGGTTCGATCTGGATCAAAATTATGAGGTTATGTTGATTGTTATTATTTTGAATTGTGTTGGTTCTGAGTTTCTAAGGCAATCCGAGTGACTTACTTATGTTTTTTTTGGTTACGAATTGTGTTGATAAATAATTCCGACTTGTTTTTGACATTTGACGAATTGCGCGCGTACTCATTTAGTTCAGACGGTGTAAACGGGCGAGAAGCAATCATTGGTCCTACCGTACTGTCTCCATCCAATCGGACCGAACTAAACGAGTTATCGGTGTAAACTAGGCTTATATTGTAATACAATAAGCCATGAAGAAATGGTTTTGGGAACACCGCGGGTGGTCTCGATTGAGGTTAGGTTCACTTCTAGTTCCAACTAACACTCTAGACGGCTCTGCAACTATTCAACTAGTTTCAACCTGCTTTCATTCAACTTCAAATTGTATTTTGAAAAACTGAGGAACACGGTGAAGAATGATGTGATTTTTGCGTTAAGATTGAGGTAAGTGGGTAGTTGATAGTAGGTACCAAAGATATCGCGATCTATAACAGTCAATTTTTTCATAATAGACTGGTAGATAGTTTCATATTATGGTATGTGTGGATCTACGAAATGTTCTCTTTTCTCATAATAATCTGTTTTTAACACAGATACCTCTCTTCAGTTATCGATAGTTTCATATTTAAAAAAATATTTCTATGGATTTCTACTCCCGTTTCCATTAGGATAGTTAAAGGGAACCAACTTGTCAAAGAAAAAAAAGTGTCAGAATGATATTTTCTCTCTTGCACTTAGTTTCCAAACTATTCTTGCCTTGTCTAGGACAATAATACTGCGTCCTGCGAGTCTCAGCGACGCATCGGGGTCGCTCCATCCAATTTTTATTTGTTTATTTTTGAATTTTAATAAAATTTAAACTGTTGCGCGCTCGGTTTCGCGTTTAATCAATGTGAATTTATCGTAAATTCTAGATCGTACCACTAATGGTAATGGTAATGGTAAGGGTGGGGAGACAAAAGCCTGGCGAGTAGGCCTAGTGGCCCTTTTCGCCAACCCCGTGCTTCCAACCCTCTTCACTCCAGTCGTCCTGTCTTCGTTGTGAAGCGGAGCAGGTCATCCCAGCTCAGGTCCCCCAACTCCACCCGAGGGATGGTTGCCGCTCCTAGGACCCTCCTCCTCAGGCGACCCTACCTATCACAGACTCCCAGTAGATGGTAGGAGGTTTCCTCCGCCCTTCTACAGTAGGGACATAGGGGTGATTCGCCTATTCCTAGTAAATGCAAGTGTCGGTTGAGCTTGCAGTGTCCTGTCAAAATGCCTACGATGATGCTCAGTGCCTTCCTACTCTTGTTCAGCAATTGGGCCGTCCTTGGTTTGTTGGGATGTGTGATTATCTCTCTGGCTTGCCTACAAGTCGTGTTATTCCTCCAGTTTTTGACTGTGTTCTCCCAAGCCCACTCATTCAGGGCATCGGAGATCAGTCGTTTACTCAGGCCCAGGTATGGTTCTGGACCGGGCTGGGGTGATGAAGAGCCTAGTCTGGCTAGCTCGTCCGCGCGTTCGTTTCCGAAAATGCCCATATGTCCCGGTACCCAAACCAGTTTGACCTTCTTGCTCTCGCCTAGGGCGTGCAGAGCATCACTGCATTCTTGAACCAGCGGGCAGCTGATCCTTGGCTTGCATAATGCTCTCAGTGCCGCTTGACTGTCAGAATGGATAATTATGTTATCTTCTGTTCCCCTTTGAACCTCTTCCCTAGTTGCTACCTCCAGGATAGCAAAAACCTCTGCTTGGAAGACCGTGGTGAGCTTTCCGAGAGGGAAAGCCTCCCCGGCATTCCTGTCTTGTCTGTATACTCCGGCTCCTGTAGCCTTAGAGTCGGCCTTTGAGCCGTCGGTGAACGAGATCTGCGTGCTACCTGATGTTTCTGCCAGCGTGGTCCGCCACTCGTCCCTGGAAGGAAGGTGTACCTCAAAACTTCTGTGAAGTCTGAGTCTTCCATCCGTGGCTGTCAGTCCCGCCGCCAGTAGCGGTATCTCACGCCTCACAATAGAAGCTAATCTAGTGTGGCCAACCTCTGTGCCTCTATCCTTCCATACTTCCTGAGCTGACATCCTTATGTATGCTGCCATCGCTTCCCTCTTTATCAAGATTGCCAGTTCTGGCAGCGCAAGGAGAATGTTCAGTGCAGCTCCTGGTGTAGTCCTCAATGCACCGGTTATGCTCAGACAGGCCATCCTTTGAAGTCTGGTTAGTCTGATTTCGTTAGTGGCTTTTCCGGTGGCCGGCCACCAGACCACGGCTCCGTATGAGATCCTCGGTCTGATCACGGCTCGATAAAGCCAGTGAACGACGTGTGGTTTTAGGCCCCACCGCCTACCCACCGCTCGGCGCAGCATCCACATTGTGGCTATGCCCTTTTTAACTGTCCTTTCAATATGGGGTTTCCACGTTAGCTTACTGTCTAAGACCACCCCGAGGTACTTGACCTCCTGTTTCAGTGCTAGCGGCATCTTGTACAGAGTGGGTGGTTTGAACTTATTGAGATTCCTCCTGTTTGTAAAGAGGATAAGCTCCGTTTTTTTGGGATTCACTGAGAGCCCCATCTCTTTACACCATACCTCCAGAATTTTACACGCTGATCTCATACGCTCGCAGACAATTTCCAGATGTTTACCTCTCACGAGTATAAGGCCATCGTCGGCGTAGGCCTGCGCATAAAAGCCCTCCAACTCCAGTCTAGTCAGGAGACTGTCCATTATCAGACACCAAAGCCTGGGTGAGAGGCAGCTGCCTTGGGGGCAACCTCCTTGCACGTCTGCCTCTACATGGCAGTCTCGTAGTGACGTTTTCACCTGGCGGTCCCGAAGAGCAGACCGAACCACCAGGGAGGCCGGGGTTCCCCTGGCCGTAAGGGACTCGCAGATGACGTCCGTTTTAGCCTTATCGAATGCTCCTTCTACGTTGAAGAACAGGGTCAAGGCGACCTCTTTGTCGTTTAAAGTCCTTTCAGCTAGTTGCACAACGGCATGTAGAGCCGAGTCCGTACTCTTACCCTTGCAGTAGGCGTGCTGGTTCCTGTGAATTGGAGATCTCAAAAGAATCTCCTCCGTCAAATACCTATCGATCATCTTTTCTAGTGTTTTCATTTGGAAAGATGTCAAACTGATTGGCCTTTGGGATTTTGGTAGTCCGTAGTCTTCCTTACCAACCTTTGGGATGAATACCACCTTAGCGGTTTTCCATCGATCTGGGACGTGTCCCAAGGCGATGCTGGCTCGGAAGATGGATTTAAGTGTTGGTTTTAGCAGAGGCTCGGCTCTCTGCATCAACGCCGGAAAAATTCCATCAGGTCCTGCTGCCTTGTATGGACTAAACTCACTTAGCGCCCACTCTATGGATTCGTCGGTGACGATCTTATTCGCAGTATCCCAGTCAGCCATGAGGATAGGGGGGGGAGCTAGTGAGGGGGAGTTGGTGCTTTCTCCCGGAAAGTGAGTTTGGAGGAGTAGGTGTAGTGTTTCCTCCCTATTGTAAGTCCATGTGCCATTTTCCCTTTTCAACAGCCCTATCTCTGTTGTTCCCTCTGAGCCGAGTAGCTTCATGAGTTTCGCCGACTCTGAGAGAGATTCGATCTCCCCGCAGAATCCACGCCATGCAGCCCTCTTGCTACTTCCTACCTCTGATTTGAATTTCATCCGGGCTTCAACGAAAGTGTCCCATTCGAGCTGTCCACCCCCCCTGAGAGCTCGGCGGTGCGACCTCCTGGGACTTTTTTGGTTCTCGGCTTCTTGAGAGGACAGGATGCTTCGAATGCGGACGAGATTGCCTTGTTAAGGGCCTCTACCTCCGGATCCAGTTCCTCCTTGGAGGTTATATGCCGGTCTCCGGTACCCACGGTCCTACTTAGACAGTTATTGAACTTATCCCAGTCGGTTGACCTCGGGTTCCGTTTGAGAGGCCAAGTTTCTCCTTCCGCCTCTAGCGTGAAGCGGATTAGCCTTTGGTCTGGCATTGTTATGTCGTTCGTAACACTCCAGTTTTTCACCTTACACAAATAATTTTGCGACACGACCGTTACATCTATCACCTCGCGCCTGACGCGATTGACGAAGGTCGGCTCCGCATTTTTATTGGCGACTTCAAGGTTTTCCGCTGTGAGGTACTCTAGAAGAGCAATACCTCTCGTGTTGGTGTCGGTGCTGCCCCAGATAGTGCAATGTGCGTTAGCGTCACAGCCGATAATAGCGGGAAAACCTGACTTTTTCGTGTACTTAACGATTTGAATAAGTTCCTCCGTGGGGGTAAGCGCACAGTATCGTACGGAAGGTAAAGACTTATCAAAAACAACTTACGTATCGTTCCCTGGAGTTTGTATTGTAGAAGGATCACGGTGGCATCCCTGGTGCCCAGCTGGGGTGGGTGGGTTACCTGCAGCTCCTTGGATGCCATGATACAGGTCCGTGGTCGATCTAGTTCTCCGTTGACGGCGTAGGTGTTCATGCCGGTCACCTGGAGACCTCTGATGTTTTCCCTGAAATAATAAGGCTCCTGGATTAGTACAATTTCCCCCCTTTTTGCCACCAATGCTCGCAAGTTCTGCGGTGGCATCTCGGCTATGTTGGAGGTTGATTTGACTTACCCGTATAGTGTCCATTGCGAGGCGTACGATGGACGGGGCCCACGCTTTACTGACCTGTGGTCTGCTCCTCCACCGGGGGCTTGGAGGCTGCCGACGTGGGTGGCAGGGCGGGTCTCCGTTGGGTGCTAACCCTGAAGACCCTGAGTGAGACCAGTTCGAAGAACATGGTCCACTCCCCTGGTTTACCATCAGTTGCTAGGTGTCGCCAGTTAGCGACACCTAGGGACCTGTTTTGAAGATCCAGCATCTCCATGCACATATCACTTAAAATATATAGGAAACTGGGTATACAAGTCCTATTAGTTTTGTGGTTTGCATTTCATAGACTCAACATTCGAAATTTAATTTAAATATTGATTCACATGGCTTATCAAAAGTTATAAACTGAAAAATATGCATAGGTTGTATTTGTCCAGGACAAAGTTTTTATAAAATGAACGTTTTTGAAAAATAGTTATGCATTTTTTCGGAATAACTTTTGATATACCATGTGATAAATATTATTTGAATTATAATTTCGAACGTGGTATAAATCTTATTTTATTCAATAGATGGCTCCACCGTATGCAATTAAAACAGATTTCTTTACGATTTTGAGAAAAAAAAGTCAAAAGTACGAGGACTACCCGTTGTAGGGCGCTGGCGAATTTCATTTCAAACTTTTGTATGGGAGTTTCCTTTATATTTTGAGTGATATGTGTCTCCATGATGGGCCCTACCACTGGCTTGTTCTTCCTCTTTAAGGTGAAGGTAACCTTAACTGGACGAGGAGCGTCAGCGGCACGGTATGCCCTGAAGGTTCGGTCTCCCCTGACTAGCTGCGGACATTCCATCAGCAGCCAGTCTCGCGAGGCCTCGTCCTCCGCCGTGACCAGGAACCAGCCATTTTCCTGTAACCCAGAGTTCCGAAAGCGGAGTTCGTGACCTCGGGAGTCCTGTGAGGAACCCGCCATGGTCAACCTCATCTTCTCGATGAGGTGACTCCTGATTGCTTCCGCTTCCTCTGGGTGCACTGTGGAGTCGTCTCCCTCGGGGAGGATGACGACCTCATTAGCCCTTCCGACTGCCGAGCGGTAAGAGCCAGTCGAGGGGCCCTCAGCAGACGCCGGCGCCGATACCGGGCAACTCCTCAGAAGAGGTGACCCACCCGGCTGACCGCCGAAGAAGCACCCCCTCTGGTTCTCTTCGTTCTTCTGTCAGGCGTGGACTTGTCACTCCTGACCCTCTTCTTCCCATCTGCCGGGACCGTGGATGGGGTGGGCTCTGAGTCTTCCCTGGTGGATGCTGGGCCCTCCGGGAGCTTGATGGGCGTAAGCTCCTTAGCTACCCTTCTGGCATCCCTTGATGTCGGGCCTCTCCTATGGGCCTTCTTGATGGTAGATCTCTCAGCCCTTGCGGGCCCAGAAGGATTCTGACCATCCGCCGTTGGAGCGTTGGTTCCGCAGCTTCTTTTTGAGTTTCAGCTGTTGCAGCTGCTCTGGCGTGAGAGCCGGACGAGCATCTGGAGCGAGAGCCCCTGAAGCGCCGGACGCCATTGAGCTGCTACTGCCTGGAGCGTGAGCCCCTGGTAGTTCAGCTTGCTCAGTCCCGGGGTCGATTGCCGAGACGACGGAGGGCGCCTTTCCATGGGTGGGGTCACATCCATTTCAGTGGCGCTTGGACTCTTAGGGCCAGGATTGCCCTCTAAACTGCTTCTTGGCGATTTTTTACCTGAAAAAGAGTCTTTGTCGTTTTCCATGATAAAGGTGTGAGGGGTGGGTTGTTCGTAAGTATGTCGGTCTACATGAAGGTAGGGTCAGTTAAAGGTAGGTGTGGTCTGGTTTTGATGTCATGTTAAAACTCGCTTCCCCCACCGCTCCAACCCCGGCTTCGTGGAAGAATGTGCTTGCCCCAGTGACGAACAGCAGGGTCCTGACCACCCACACAACACAAGATCGTTCAGAAATATTTATGAAATATGTCAAACCTTTCATATGAGTTACACTACAAAAGGTAGATGTCTGAAACATTTCCCTTACATATCATCTGCAATATTTTGAAAACGATATTTCAGTAACATTACTAAAGTTATATTTCAAATAGGTTGATGCGTAATATTTCAGAACTCTTTCTGAAACGTTGGATTTTTTTTATGTACAATGAATATTATTATACAAAAGGCAAGCAAATCAATACGTTCTTCAATTTTTTTGAACTTCAAGAGTACACATAACCGTTGTATCAGTAAAGGTTACTATACTCAAACAACGACATAACTCAAAAACTCCATGGTGTCGAGTATCGGGCAGATCGAGGTTGCATGCTATTTCCTATTCCTATTTCAATTCCAAATAAAGCATTATGGCTGCCCTTGCATCAAGTCTCAAGACTCTCTACCTCTCAACAGGGTTGCTCTTTGACAAAAGTGAACTGTACTGAAGTTTCATGTTAAATTGTACTAAAATGTCTATCATTGTACTAAACGGGATGGTGACGTCATAGAACGACTTTCTTGAAATATTTTCTAACATATACTTATAAATACAATATACCGCGGGCAGCTTGTCGGGACTCCCGCGAGGATGTTGAAACAGAAATATACTTTTACACATAAGTCTGTCCTTGGTTAGGAGATTGAATTATGCGCAGAATCGATTTTCGAGAATTGTGATTCGCCGGCTGAAACATGGCGGAAACAGTGCTGCATGCTTAACATCAGCTGTTGTATCGCCGTATTTTTAAATTTTTCGCGGGATTCCGAAAAAAAATGACGTGAATTCACATGTGGGGTGGGTGATAAATATTATGAGCATGAGTGGAAAATATGTTCATGAATTCATCTTATCTGATCCAGGATTTTGTGTTTAGGTGTGAGATTGCATAAGATTTAACATTTTTGTGCAACAAAATCCCTACAAAATATTATTTATTATTGATTCAAAAACGATTTGAATTAGTTTCGTGATTTGTTCTCGATTATACATTGAAATATTATAGTTACTTAATAGTTTTTGAAGCAATATAGGTATCACCAGAGATTGGTAAGGTTTTACTTTATAAAATTTGTGTACCTAGGTAGGTATAATGTTTTTGTCATTATTATCGCTCATATTTATAACAGTTCGAGGTATTTGGGGTAGATATCTTAAATCAAGTGAGATTAATTCAGAGGTAGGTGAATAGACGATAGAGAGTAGACCGATATCGGCGTTCTTCTAGTTTTGTAACAGAAGGAGTAATACACGGAGATTTGGAAAATCAAACAGCTCTTTCTTGGTTTCCACCATATTTGTATTCATAAGTATGTTTTTCACTAATGAGATAAGGGTAAAATCCATCAATCAAGCTTTTAGAATATGCCATAATATACATAAATAAAACAAAAGCTCCCATAAGCGGGCAGTCACGGTTCCAGCTTTTTTGTTCGCTTATGGGAGGTGCCCGCTTAAGAGAAAATTTCATCGAATGTTCATATTATACTTATAAATAAAAGTATATACAAATGTGTTAAAACATAGATTTAAAATTGGTTCCAAGAAATTTGATCGTTTAAGGGAGATAATCGCTTATTAGAGCTGCCCGTCAAGGACTTTATTATAAAATCAAAAGAAAATAGTAATTTTCTGTGCGGTAGTGCAATCACACAGTTCATAGGTCTTACTAAACTTTCTAACTTTATACTTACTTCTCAGAGACACTAGACACTTCGACAAACTGTTCCAGACCTTTCCAGTTTTCAAGTTTAAATTTAGTGAAATAATATCCATATAGTATGTACCATTTTATAATATATAGTCTTATTATAAAATGTATTTACTTATATGGAAATATCTATATAGGTACAATTTTTGATGTATAACTGGTTAGTGATCGACCGATATGACTTTTTTAGCCGATACCGATAATGTCCTGGCCGATACCGATATATATCGGCATATCGGCCTCTTGGTCATTATTATAGCACTCATTATTATTATTAATATTTATTGTGGACAAAACATGTTTTATATCTTTAATTTAAATATTTCAAATTTGTAAACTCAAATCATTTGTCGCGCAACGCAAGATGAAAACCTTAAAATAGAACTTTGACACCGTTAGTGTTTAAAAAAAAAAACGTGTTTTTTATCCAAAAAAAAACGAGTCAATTTGGAAAAAATAATTTTTAATTTTTGTTTGCTGTTTTGTTAGTTATCCATTAACAACTCATTTACGTAATTTGCAATGATTCTTTGTTAAAAAATGGTTGAATATAGGGTCTGAGGACCATAGTGAGTTTTTCAAAATATGAATCTGAACAAAATTAGGTTTATTGATTTAGTTTCTGAAATAATATTTGGGTTTGATTTTTTTCAAGTTCTTTTATGTGTTGTTGTATTTGATGAAGGAAAAAAGTCGTTTTTTTTTTTGGGCAGTGGGAAAAAAAACGTATTTTGTCGGAAGGAAAACAACGGAATTTCTTTCACTAGGCAGTAGGCACCGCTGTTATACACGGTAATTTTCAGTATTGTGGGGATTCAATGAAATTATTCTTAATTCAAACTGTTTTTGTCCTAAATGATTCCTCTGTTTGAATAAAAATGTTTTGAAGCTTGCTTAAACATACAAACAAACAGGTGTTATTGGCGTCCCCTAAAAGTAAGAGCAATTCCGTGCTCAGATATGAATTTTGCATGTCAAACAGCCCTCATATACCAGAACAAACAACCATGAATCAATAATGGCGTCTTTTCAACGTTCCCGTTCAATTCAGCCGGCTCTAGCTCCTTGTCCGTCTCCGTCGTGACAATTTGAAACCGAGCCAATAGGAAATGGTATTTCGCGCATGGGAAGTACATCGAAATCCTAACCAAGGATTGCCTTATGGGATTCTTCTGTATTCTCCTTCTCACTTCTTCGCGGGAAATCCCTCTCATTTGCCTTATGGGACGCACGCGGTATATTGTATTTATAAGTATATGTTTTCTAAGAATAATATGGAAATATCTCAAATAAAGGAAGATTAGTTTCCTGATAATTATTGAATTCTGGAATTAGCACAAAAACTGAGTTTCGTCATTCTTCATGAGACTTGTCATTTTTGGGGTTGACTTCAAAACCTCTAATTTCCTTACATGAACTGCGGATTTATCATGTCTTTTGAGATGAAAAGCACCACCAGATATATTCACATTACACACCCTACAGAAATTTTTGCCGTCTTTGTTTTCTAGCCACTTATAGGTTTCTTGCCAAACACAACGAAATTTTTGACTATATTTCGTTCTTTTAACTGTTTCAGTGATTTTTTTAGAAGAACTAGAAGGGGCCGGATCGACATTGGTAGGTTTAGAAGGGCCGGGTAATGGGTTTTCGAGATCCGGTACATTTTTTGATTTTTTCTCCTTGATCAAATGCCTAAAAATAAATATGAATAATTATCAATGTATAAGAGACAAACGGGATCATACCTCTCCATCTCGAATATTTATATTATAACTATAAACAATGGCAATAACAAACACAGATGACAGAAGGCGCATTCGAAACAGTAAAGTGATCAGCTATCCTATGAACCCGATCACCAGATCAGCTGATCGGATTTAATCTTTTTTTGTCTGGTTCAGCTGATGATCGGGTTTATCGGATCATATCACTATCACTGTTTTCGAAAGCGCCTATATACAACTTTGACACTGACAAAGTTGACACATGACATTCATTTGAGGCGCGTATTCATTGAACATGGGATGCGATTTCTGGAAAGAGTAACTTAAATTCCTAATAATTATTGACAGAATATCTTTCTTGGATTCTAGGGGCCCTTTATTGTGATCAATTGTACTAAAAATGAGCCTGGGGTATTGACGTACTAAAAACTGGTGAATTGTGCCAAATCTAGTACGATTGTACTGAAAAGAGCAACCTTGCCTCTCAAGTGTCAAAAGAGTCTTTCCTTTCCAAGATTCCAAGCAGACTTCAGCAAATATAACAAATATCACGTGATACATATATAAACAACGTCGATCCGTATCACGGATTTTATACTTTCTGAAGGGACCAGGTGAATCGATCGAAGCCTCTACTATAACCACAAAATTATTTTGCTTGCTGTTTCCAGAGATAAACAGCTCTGCTGTTTCTATCATTTGTCTTTTGTCATCATTCCGTCACTGTCTGTGTTTGAAGTTTGAGTTGTTTGAGGTTTGAGTCGTTTGAGTGTTTGGTAAGAAAAGGACACTTTAGTGAGAAAGGACGCCATTGCCCTGTGATTGTGCCTCAAAATCAAATATATACTGTAGAAAGCGATACCATGATGGGCAATAAAGAGGTGAGCCTTTTCTATAGCATGAGATGAAATCCCCTATTATCTATCATTTGTGTGCTAACAAATTATCCGCTTTTGAAAGGAAAAATGAGGTTATAAAAGGTCTGGGTCAGTGTCAGTGCACCCTTGGAGCTCAAGAGAACGAGAACAGTAAGTTATTGTTTAAAATGTCAGGACAACCAATTTAGCTGTTATATATTTTGATTTCCAGAAAACGATGGAGACATGACATTTTTTAGTATGTATCCAAAACGTTTTTATGAAGGAAATTTCTATTATTTTATATTATATACATGATTTTATTGTTCAGTTGAGATGTTTTTTTACGTTTTCCATAAGTGATGATTTATTCTGTATTTTATTCAGAATACTGAGTTTTTTCATGACTTGAAATGTTTATCTCTCGGTTTATCTATATTAAAGGTATTGGGTGTTTGGCGAAGGGTTTGACAAACTTGATGACCGTATAAATAGATCTCGGTATAGATAGATATTTTATTAATGGACCTGTGCCCTAATTGGGCCTTTCAATACGCCCAACTTGGTGGGAGTCTGCCCCTCCACCAAACACCCGGTTTATTTTTATTCAATGCTGTTTATATTTATATTATTCATTAATAAATTACTCATAATATGTAATACGGAGTTTCATTATCCGGAAATCTTTCATTGGTCGAAATTTACTTGGAATTTTAATCAATTCAAACTGTTTTCAAAGGATAACAGAACCATAAGAATCCGACCTATAATTGGTATTAGCAATATATGGATGAAATATTGCCAGAAAATCCTACTGAAACATTACACAGAAATGTCCATGAAACATTACACAGAAATGTCTGTGAAACATTTCAAAATGCGACATTTTCACATATATATATGTTTCAGCAATATTACAAATATGTTTCAAAATATAAAGGAAATATTGTTATCTTACAAAGTAGTATTTCTGAAATATTTCCGAAACTTTACTGTGCTGTGTGGGCAGGCGCCACCTGGCACTACTACCCGAGTTGAGATATTACACCGGTTGATGAGGCAGCCCTCTACCTCGGCTAGATAAGAGTGGGCCCCTGTACTAACTACGGCGGCCTAGGAAAATTGCCGTAAACCCTAGTTGTTACGCCGCTACTTACCGGATCGGCTTATCAATATCATAAGTCAAGTTTTTTTATTGGGTAGAACACAACTTATAAAAGCGCAATTTTCTTAGTGCTACTGAAGTACTGAATAATTTTGACGACTTTTGAAAAAAAAACGGCGTGGCACCAAAACAAAAAAAAAACGCCTGTGTATTCTTTTCAGTTCAAGAATCTCTGGTCACCCTACTTTCGGGAAAAACTGGATGAGAAAAATACATATTTAAATGGGAAAACTTGATTAATAATTAATGCCTCAACCTGGATTTCTCACACATATAAGCACCAGCTTCTATGTCATGCGGAAAATCAGAATAAACGAGCTTTGTTTCATTCACTTTGGAAAAACAATATGGCGATGTAGATAGTGCTTTTTGGTTTATCGGTTTTAATCATTATTATCAACAACTATACTCGTGCAAGCTCCTCTTTACTATTGTGAAAATTGAATCTCCAGCATACTTACATAATTCACTGACTCGAAGAAATGAGCTTCATAATCTGAATCTGAGAAATGACCAATCTTTCTCTATAGCACATCACAAAACAGCCAAATTCACCGGTAGCTTCTCATATTGGGCACCAAGACTGCTAAACAGATATATTCATGACTCATGACAGAAATGTTGCAATGTCTACAACAAGCTATGGAAACCTCCTAGGAAAACGCCTGTTGCAGATGCAGAGACTGGGAGAATCGCCACTTTGAGGTGGATGTTTTTGCTTTTTTTTTTGCTTTTTCATCTAGTTATAGTATGGAACATACCAGTATATATACTGTCAATTTTTCCTTTTGGATTGTATAGAAAATTATTCCAATAAACTTGTATTATTATTATTATTATTATCAACTCCAGTCCTCCAGAAACTGCTTCAATCACATCCTAAAATCTCTATACATCTACCTATCTGTCGGTTATTTTAATGTTTTATTGTTTAGAATTAACATTTTTTCTCAATAAATCATAACACTCTTGATAGGTTCGGATATGTTTTATGTAAATCTTTACGTCATGAGGTGATGAACATCATACCTGTTGCGATAATATATGTTATTCTTTCAAAATACAGTTTCAATCACATACCTATAAAACTATACAGTGCGGTCTAAAAGGTCCCCCCCCCCCCTTTTTTTTGAATGTGTGCACCAAAAATTTTGAAACTTGGCATACTTGAATTGCTGTCGAAATACTACTTTTTGATGTTACTGACGTACTTTTAGTATTCAATATGGCGGCTGGGCGCCATTTTGAAACATTTTTTTTTAATGGAAATTGGGGTCGTGTGACACATCATTTGAAAGGTCTTATCGAGTAGATTATTGTGTGAAAATTTCATAAGATTAAACGCATCCGTGCGGATATGACAGCCTGCCAAACTTTTAGTTTTTAAAAATGTCGTTTACATTAAGTTTCAATTTTTAACAAGCTGACACATCAGATTCCGGAAAAATGATTGTGAACCTGAGCAAAACAGTACAGGTTAACAAATAGGAATGCTGATACAAAGCGGAAGCGGATAAAGAATTTCAAGATGATAAAAAAAATTTGGAAAGCATTTATTAGCATTATGATACTAAAATCTAAATTAAGATGGAGATACAGTTTCCACACTACCTCGCCACAGCACTAAAGTTCAACCAAATGTGAAAATCTTGAAACGATATGAGCCGCCATCTTGAATACTAAAAGTACGTCAGTAACATCAAAAAGTATTATTTTGACAGCAATTGAAGTATGCCAAGTTTCAAATTTTTTGGTGCACAGATAAAAAAAGGGAGGGGACCTTTTAGAGCCGCACTGTATATGGATCACATCTCATATCGCCATAAGCCGAGTGTAAGTGTGAGTTCACACAGAAAGCTATTTATAGCGTTGGGACATGCTATGCGATGCAATGCTATGCCTTTATCGCTTGCTACATTTTGATCGTGTTTAAACAGAAAGCGATGAAAAACGTATTCAGTTAGTAGTTTTATGAGCAACGAGCACCATGGATGCAACAAACTTGATATTATTAGAGAATTCGCTTGTAAGATACGTTTTGTTAGTGAAATGATCTTTCTAGATTTTCCTATTATTCATATTATTACAAAATATAGTCACATTAAAATGATCTACTCACTCGTAACATTCAATTCTACAGCTATTCCCATCCACAATTTGTCAACTTTGTGATCTTTACTTTTTTGATCCCATACCGGAGGGTGCAACCGCAACTTCGTTTATAAATTTTCCTACGTCCATCCCGAAAGACAAGCGATGACTGGCGACACGGGCGATTAAAAACAAACATGTTTGAAAATCAAACCGACCCGCTACATCGCATCGCATAGCATAGCAAAGCGTCGCGTGAACTCGCGCGCTTTTTGAACAACTCTACTAACATTTATTAGTTTGAAGTAAACGCGACGCATCGCCTCGCATAGCATCGCATAGCATCGCATCGCATAGCTTTCTGTGTGAACTCACAGTACTTACACTACTAAGAACGAGAATATCATTTCCTCTCACATTTGAATTGGGACGAGTTTTTCTGCGCAGTCTCACTGTTAGGGACAGACATGTATTTTTTGAATGTAGTAATTTTGGTTCAGGTGATGTGTCAAAAATAAGTCATGAAGACATAAAAGAAAAATTTGATATAATTTTGTGTAACAGCCATTTGGGAAGAAGCAGAGCCTATATTGTAATACAAGCCATGAAGTAACAACTGCAACGTCGCATCTAACGTCAACGATGCGATGGTCAAAATTTTGCATTGATTGGATCAAAGAAAGCCCTTTGATAATTAAGGTATATTACGATTACGAGATACGAAAATGGTCCAATGAAACTGTAATTTGAAAGAATGACTTATATGTAGGAATTGATATTTTCATGAAGTTTTGTTTTCGATTGTTGTATTAGTCTGAGTCTGACCACTATGCCTGTAAATTCCATATACTTATGTAAATTCACACAATTACGGTTAGTTATATTTGATTGTTTAAAACCGGAACATAATAAAAGTAGGTGAGAGAGAGAGTCACCCAAATAGACGACAGACAAAAGTCAGTATAAAAAGAGACGCGAGATAATCACAAAAGACGTTTGAGATAGATCTCGAAGCCTGCATCAGACGAAGCTTGATATTTAGACGAAAAGACGATAGACGATAAAGTCGAGATAGTAAGAAGTAGGTGTAGATGTGTTGTATGTGTGCCGCAGGAAAAGGTCAGACTTGATGTTTTAGTTGCCATGTTTTAAATAAACCCCATATTTCTTCAATCCTAAGCAATTGGATAAAAATCCTACATTTTGGGGGCTCAACCGGGATTGACAGTGATAGAGGGATTGACAGTGATAGAAGGATTGTCAGAGATAGACGGATAGACGAAAAGATGGGTAAATAGCAAGTAGCAACTTACAAATAATTAACTAGCTAGCAGACCGTGTGGAGGTGGATGCAATAAAAGTATCCCAAACAACAAACAACGATCAGGATTATGCTTTGATCTGGATACAGCTGCATGTGGTGTTGGGCGTAAGCTGTTTGGATAATCTCTGGAGTTGTTCGTTGAGACGCAGGAGGCCAGACAAATTGAAGATAACTTTGCGGTTATTATTTGAAATTGATGGACATTGACTTGAGATCAATTGTTCAAGTTGGAGACTGGAGTTACCTCAAAGACTTATCGCAAAATCTCATTTAGTTATAACAGCCAGGTATTTTAGTTGTTAGGAGTGTGTTATTATTTTCCATCTTGTTCTTTTATTGATGCTATTTTGATTCTGGTGATTTTGAATTATGTTATTTTTGCATATTATATAGCAACGTTTACTGTGATTTTAATTTTTGAGTGAGTTTTGGTTCATTTTTTATATTATTATTGACGATTGAATATTTATTGATATTTTTGCGTTGAACTTTATATTGAATGAATTGTATTTTTGTGAGTTATCACGTATCAAGTTTGTGGTTAATGTAGATTATTAATTTTAATATTTAAATTCGTACGTCGTCTTTTCGTATTCGGGTAACATATATTTTCATTTTGCGTTAAATCTCCTGATTAACATGTCTAGTTTGCGTGAATTTGATAGCATTGCGCTAAATATAACTAATAGTCAGTTGAGTACAGTCAAAGCTTTGCATTTGATAGCGTATGGAGAATTAACTGATTCGCGAAAAACGCGGAAAAATGGTCGTGAATTTAAAGGTTTTGGTTTGGATACAGGGTCAGATGAGTATGCACTGAAAGTCAAAGAAGTAAAGGAAAACATTGACGTATCCGATATAATTTCTGTTTGTGGTCTATTAGAATCAAATCAGAAGGGTAATCTTGACACTTTGGTGGATCGTATTTGTTCCTTCATGAATGACTTAAGCTTTACCAAAAATAGAACTAGAGATGAAAGAGAAGAAGAGGACGTAGAAGAAGATGATGAGGAAGGAGGCGAAGAAGCCAATGAAGAAGACGATGGAGATGAAAGTATGGTATTTCAAAATCGTTTGAAACCAGAGAAAGAAGGTGCGTCTTTTTCTCTAACCTTCAGACATAGAGGATAGCATACGACATTTTGACGGAAAATCTGATTATTCTGTGAAAAAGTGGATTGCCGATTTCGAAGAAATGGCCGACATAACTGGTTGGAATGATCATCAAAAACTTATATTTGCTAAAAAGTCGCTACGAGGATTAGCTAAACTTTTTGTTCAGTCTGAAAAAGGTATTAAGTATTGGGCTATACTAAAAAAAAAGCTAATAGAAGAATTTGAAATCAAAGTAAGCAGTGTTCAGGTTTACAAGTTGCTCATGTCAAGATTTAAAAGGAGAGAAGAGACAGTACAAGAGTATGTACTAATCATGCGAGAAATAGGAAGCCTAATGTAGAAGTTGAGGTGATTATACAATGTATTATTGACGGGATTCAGGATGACTCAGCAAATAAAATTATTTTATACGGTGCGAAAAACTTTAGTGAACTAAAAGAGAAGGTGAAGCTATACGAACAAGTGAAAGTTACTAAGATGGGTGGTGCATCTAGTCAAGGGCCAAGAAATAAGTATTTTAAGAAAGGCGACAAAAAATACAATAGGACTGAAGAGAAAAGACAACCAAAGATGAACACGTGTTATAACTGTGGCGAGAAGGGACATACGTCTAAGAATTGTCCTAATAAGGAAAAAGGTACAAAGTGTTTTGCCTGTCATGAATTTGGACATTTATCAAGCAACTGTCCAAGGAAAATTTCAAACAGTAGAAATGTAAGTGCGATTGAATTAATCCCGAAGAATGCCGTGAAATTAACTACTAAGGACGTACAACTAGTAGCTTTGTTAGACACAGGTAGTGACATAAATGGTATTCGTTTAGATGTTTTTCAATATAACTTTTCAAATATTATAATAAATAAGGAATCTGTTTTCCTGGGAGGCATTGGACAAAACCAAGTAGAAACTATCGGAACATTTTGTGAAAAGGTAAAAATCAATGAAGAGGAGGTGTCCTTGAAGTTCCACGTCATTCCAACTAGTGCCTCTAGTTTCAAAGCTATTATAGGAAGTGAGATATTGTCACAAGTTGATGTTAACATTACAAATGAGGAAATCAAAATTTATGAAAGAGAAAATGTTTCTTTTTTAATGAAAATTAACTTGGAAGAAAAGGAATGTGAAGAAGTAGACGTTAAACATATTGAAAGTGTAATACTTCGTCAAGCTGCTAAAGAATTGTTCGAAAGTTACAAACCTCAAAAATGTAAGACGACAAATTTGAAAATGAACATTGTTTTGAAAGACGAACAGCCTGTTTACCAGACTCCAAGAAGATTAGCTATCCCAGAAAAAGAAATAGTCGATCAACAAATAGAGGAGTAGCTTAATGAAGGTATAATAAGACCAAGTTTCTCTGATTACGCTAGTCCAATAGTTTTGGTTGCTAAAAAAGACGGAAAAACTAGATTATGTTGTGATTATAGAAAGTTAAATAAAATAATGGTGAAAGATAGGTTTCCATTGCCGCTAATTGAAGATGTTATAGATGGGCTACAAGGTGCAAGATATTTTAGCACGATTGACTTGAGAAATGGTTTCTTTCATGTGCCTGTAGAAGAGGATAGTGTTAAATATACTGCTCTTATAGTGGTCAGTATGAATTTTTACGGTGTCCATTTGGGCTCTGTAATAGTCCAGCTGTTTTTCAACAGCCAAACTTCAAATCGCAGGGCAGCCAGAGTTCACGACCCATGATGATCTTCGCAGGTGTTTCGCCCGTCGATTCATGAACTGCTGACCTGTACGCCATGAGGAATAGGGGGAGATGTTGATCCCAGTCTCTTTGATGGTCAGAGACAACTTTGACCAAGTGTCGATTGATGGTTCGGTTCATTCGCTCCACCATGCCATTCGATTGTGGGTGTAATGCCGTTGTCCTTGTCTTCTTGATCTTCAAGACATCGCAGACGTTCTGGAATAGCGTCGATTCGAAGTTCCTGCCCTGGTCCGAATGCAGCTCCAACGGGACACCGAAACGGCAAAACCATTCCTTAATCAAGACATCGGCAACGGTAGCCGCCTCCTGGTTTGGCAAGACATACGCTTCAGCCCACTTGCTGAAGTAATCCCTGGCGACCAAGATGTATTTATTTCCTTTGTCCGATTTAGGGAACGGTCCAGCCACGTCGATTTCGATCCTTTCAAAGGGGCCTCCCACGTTGTATTGGCGCATAGGAGCTTTTGGCCGTTTCTGGGGTCCGTTACTTGCCGCACATACGGCACATTTTCTGCACCATTCCTTCACATCGGCTTGACAGTTGAACCAGTAAAACCGTTCTCGCAGCTTTCCCAGCGTCTTGGTTACACCCAGATGTCCACCCGTGACGCCATCATGGACCTCTCTCATCACCTCTGCCTGTCTGTTTCCAGGAACGACTAACTGCCTCCGATCTTCAGTGCCATCCAGATTCTTCACCAGCCTCTTCAGGATGCCGTCATCAAGAACCATCGAGTCCCATTGAGCCCAGTAGGACTTCACGGTGGTCGAGAACCGCGCGACTTCTTGCCAGGTTGGTCGTTGGCCTGCCTGTTTCCATCCGATGACTAGCTTCAGATCTGGATCTCTCTCCTGGTCCTCGCGAAGCGCCTTAGACTGCCAGGAATCATCCACCACAGTCGTCCTGCAAGTGCTCGCCTCCTTTTCCTCGGCTCTTGTGCTTACATTGTTCTGGACAAGGTCTCCTGGATAGGGCATCAGCGTTGTTGTGGCTGGATCCAGTTCGATGTTCCGTGTCAAAGTTGAACTCTTGAAGTCTCTCAATCCAACGAGCAACTTGACCCTCCAGATTCTTGAACTGTAGGAGCCATTTGAGCGCGGCGTGGTCGGTTCTCAGCAGAAACTTTCTTCCGTAGAGGTACTTGTAGAAGTGCTCTACCCCTTTGACTACTGCCAGTAGTTCCCTTCTCGTGACGCAGTAGTTCCGTTCCGGCTTCGACAAGGTTTTGCTGAAATAGCCGATCACCCTTTCATGTCCCTGCTGGATCTGGGACAGCACTGCACCAAGTCCTACATTGCTGGCATCTGTATCCAGAATGAAGTTCCCCTCAGGTAGTGGGTAGCCTAGGATGAGCGCGGTGGCAAGTGCCCTTTTAAGCGTGTCAAAGGCCTCCTGACAATCCTCGTCCCAGTGGAAGCGTCTCTGTGCCTCTGTGAGCCTGTGAAGAGGCCGGGCGATGTTCGCAAATCCCTGGACATAACGCCGGTGGTACGTGCACAGACCCAAGAAAATTCTTAGCTCGTGGAGGTTCTTTGGTACTGGCCATTCCTTAACTGCCTCCTTTCGCCCTTTTGCTGGTCAACGGCTACACCCTCAGCCGACACGATATGACCCAGGTATTGTACTTCCCTCCGGAACAGTTGGCATTTCTTTGGACTCAGCTTCAAACCGGAACTTCTGAGTCTCTGGAATACCTCTTCCAAGTTCTTCAGATGGTCTTCAAATGATTTGCCAACCACAATTATGTCATCCAGGTATACCAGACATGTTGACCAGGATGGTCCTTTGAGCACAGTCTCCATCAGCCGCTCGAACGTAGCAGGTGCGTTGCATAAGCCAAATGGCATAACAGTGAACTGCCACAGCCCAGCTCCAACGCTGAAAGCAGTCTTCTCTCGATCTTCAGTGGCCATTTCTACCTGCCAATATCCACTTTTGAGGTCCAGGGTTGCGAAGATCTTCGATCCAGCCAAGGTATCCAGAGTGTCGTCGATCCGTGGTAGCGGGTAGCTGTCCTTCTTCGTCACGTTGTTCAGCTGACGATAGTCCACACAGAATCGAGTTGAACCGTCCTTTTTTTTAACCAGAACAACTGGCGATGACCACGGACTACGAGAAGGCTCGATGACACCGCCTTTCTCCATGTCCTTGATCATCTTGTCCGCCTCCTCCTTCTTGGCCAAAGGTAGTCTTCTAGCTGTTTGGCGGATCGGTCGTGCTCCTTCTGTGTTGATGGTGTGCCGCACCACGTTCGTTCGGCCCTTTTCCCCAGTCCCGTTGTCGAAGATGTCGCCGTAATTCCTTATCAGGTTTCTCAATCGTTGTTTTTGTGTCTTATCCAAGTCTTTTGAAGAGGTGACAACTAACTTCTCCATCTCTCCGGTGAACTCAGAGATGGTTTGCTCAGTCTCGCGTACTTGTCACACCACAGAGGAAATTGACGAGCAGAGCCCAAAAACTGTGTCCCTAGCCAAACTTACAGAGTGATAGTTGACGTTCATCACTCTCACTGGCACAGTCTTTCCCACATGTACCAGGCTCTTTCCACATGCAATGCCTCGTCCTACTTCAGAATCGTGTATTTTAGGCTCAAACATCACGATGCTTCCTTGTTTCATCTTCCCTTCCAGGCGAGCCCACAAAATCATCTCGCTCCTCTCAGGAATTGAAGAATCCCCAGCCAGCAAAACACAAAATGTCTCTTCCTCTCTCCCATGCAGTACCACCTCTTCGTTGTTGGTTCTCAGTGTTCCATTTTTGAAATCTAATTGGAAGCCTCGAGTGTTCATGATGTCCATTCCAATCATAATTTCTTCCTCAATATCAGCAACTAGCATTGGATGTTCGAAGCTAGTGCTTCCCAGAGTCACTGCTGCCTCCACTTCACCAATCACCATGGATCCTAGCCAAGTCTCCTGTTGCCGTCCGTAGTCGCCACTTTGTTGGTTTAATCATTGTCGGTGTTGTGACAATGTCGGGCCGGATGATAGTCTTCGTCGCACCTGTATCCAGCAGCATGGTGCGTTTCTCTCCATTGACCAAGCCATCCACAAACACGCTGTTCAGTTGGGTCCCAGAGAGGCAACTATGGCGGTTTTCCTTGGGGCATACTGGCTACAGGTCGACGATTGCCCCTCCGCATCGACCCTCTCTAGTTTTCCGACGTCGAAGAAGGTGTCCGTTTCTCCTTCTTGCATCGGCTACAAATGTGGCCAAGCTCACCACAGTTCCAGCATCGCACCTCTCTGCGTTTGGAGAACTCCACTTCCCTGATAACTCGCCTCACAGTAGCTTCGACGGTCTCCTCCTGTGCGGGATCCTGCCCTTCCATCCTTCGCACGCGCGCAGGTGTCTTCACGGACTGCTTTGCCGCTTCAAATTCCAAGGCTTTGGCCAGAGCGTCGACTAGTCTGTCGGGTCGATGAAGTATCAGACTGCCTTATCTCCTGATCCCGAAGACCATCCAAAAAGGCCTGGACTGCCATGCAGCCTTTCCATCACATTTTCTGGCGTGGTTGGATAAGCCAGTCTTGACAGGCAAGCAACATCCGCTTCAAACTCCTGCATGGTTTCGTTAGACTTTTGGGTGCGGTTTTTCAACTGGGAATGGTAGACATGCTCCAAATTAGTTTGACCATACCGCAGCTCCAGATGCTTGACGAGCACATCGTAGTCCTCCTGTTCCTGGGTGTTCAGTGTCTGCAGGATCTCCGTTGCCTCCCCACAAAGCGCCAGAGTTAGTGCCAGAGCTTTCTCTGTTGCGGTCCATCCATTTGCCCTTGCTGCTGCCTCGAACTGGCGATGGTAATTGTTCCAGGACAGCTTGCCATCAAACTGAGGGGCTTTCATGTGGACTCGCACGGTATCAGACTCCATTTTAGCACCTTTGCTCTCGAATGGGACGTCTGGTTGCTTCATGATCACTTTTACTTGCCTTCGCACTTCCTCGATTTCTTCTTCCAAAGTCTTCATTGTATCTCCAAGTTTTGCTTCAATTCGTTGCTCAAGGTTCTCAATTTCTTCCGTTACCTGATCCTTCCAGAAGTTGTAGTTGTCCGCCAGCTGTTCCTTGATTTTCTCCTCCATGGCTCTGGAAGATTCTTCCAGCTTTTCTTCCATAGCTCTGGAGGATTTTTCGAGCTTCTCTTCCATTTTCCTCGAATTTTCTTGAAGTTGATCCTTCAGCTCATCCTTCAAGTTTTTCGACAATTTCTCCACAGCGTTCGGATCACGAATTTCAAATTGGAACGTATCTGGATCCATGCCTTCTTCCATTAAAGCCTCACGAAGCCGTTGTTGTAGATCAGCTTTCTTCCCGCTTTTATCCAAATCACGCTCCTGCAGCTCCCTCTTCAACTCGGTTACCTTCAATCCGGTTAAAAACACTAGTTTCATAGCCATTGCAGTGAATATTTATGTCCGTTTCTATAGCACGCAATAAATCCCACTTTTGACACCAATGTAACGAGTTTCGCCATAGAAAACACTTGTCCAGCTTTAATCTATTTATTTTACAAGTCACTATGTACAGAACTCACTATTCACATACAAAATCACAGCTTATTTATGTTTTACGATTTATATTTCACGACGTAACTGACCATAAAGAATTCCCTATAGAGGTTTTTCGTAAATGAGCAATGGCGATATTATGTTGGGGACCAGTCCATCCACCATACAGCGCTCAAGTCGCCGTTCATGACAAGATTGTCACGTGAATGTCAAGTTGAGTTTTCGAGTTTGTCAGTGTCAGTTAGCCATATTTCATAATTTTTAAAAAAATACTATTAGTTATCCTCATTGTGTCAGTAAAAAGTACTGAAACGTACCTGTAAGCAGTGAGCATATTCGGAAGACATTGATTTCCTTAATCAGAACCTGGATTACTTAGGCAGAGGGTGAGAACCTAAACAACTCAAAACTTGTCTATGGACAATCAAAAAATGTACAATTTAAACCTAGTTTGCGGAAAAGATTTTTTTGAGGAATCAATCACAGGGAACCAAGAGAGGCTTGAAAAGAACTGCTGTTCCTACTTGTATCAACCTAGTGAGTTCCTGTTCCTAACCTATCAAATGAATATGTATTGGAACAAAAATACTAGTTTTACATGGAGAGTGCCATGTAGGGTAGCATATTTTTGAATGAGTTCTCCAGAGTTGTTAAGGTTAGATTGAGATTTTTCGAGGGATTTTTTTTGAACTTGTTCTGATTATGATAGGTAATAACTAGATGATTTACTTTTGTATTGTTTTTTTTGCAAAATTTAAATGGATGATTGTAAAAATTAATAAATATACCTATGTATGTATTTGCAAATTATTTCTGGGGTGTTCGTTCTCATGAATAATTTTGTGAATTATTTTGTGCCTACAAAAATCTTTTTGATGTTTATTTGGAATAAGTTAATTTTCTTTCATACGTAAGATAAAAATTATTATTTCCTTATATCCATTAAAAAGATCTTCACAAGCACAAAATGGTTCCACTTCCTATAAAATTCATATTTATGATATCCCCCATTTAAATTTGGCGCCATTAGTTCCACTTCACTGGTGGCGCTAACAATAATCCAACGTCACTATTGTCAGACGGCGCTCTATAGGGGTTTCTTTATGGTAACTGACTGAACTAAGTAACTTGAAATGACGGATCTCATTATAAACCCTGGCCAGGATTGAAAGAACATTCCAGATATTTTTAGAAAAGCGAAGAACATTCGACGCCATCTAGCCTCGCTAGAATGTACCAGAATGTACCGGCGCATTCACCATTTACTGAACAATGTTTCGTCACACTATGGATAAGAGAGATCTAACCACTATAGTCGCCCGTTGGGCTCTGCTGTTAGAAGAATATTCATATGAAATTGTCCATAGAAGAGGATCACAAATGCCACATGTTGACGCATTGAGCAGATTTCCTGTAAATGTAATGACAGTTGATGCAATTGCCGCAGGAAATGATAGTAAGATTAATAGAATCAAATTGGCACAATCTAAGGATGCGTACATTTCAAGTATCACAGAAATCTTGAGGACGAAAGGTGAAAATCAAGATTACTTCATGAAGAATAATAAAGTGTATTAAGTGTATAAATATCACAAGGGACGTGAGAATTTGGTACTCCCAGAGGCCATGCAAGATGAAGTCATTAAGAGAGCACATGATATTGGACATTTTGGAGTTGTCAAGACTAAGGAAGTTTTAGAAAGAGAATTCTGGATACCCTATTCACAGGAGAAAATTGAAAGTTGTATTCGAAACTGCGTAGCCTGTATCCTTGGTAGTAGAAAGGAAGAGGGATACTTACATCCTATTTCCAAATTAAAAGGACCGCTTCATACTTATCACATTGATCACTTAGGGCCGCTTCAAAATACCAGTAAACATTATAGACATATTTTTATGGTTGTAGATGATTTTTCTAAATTTGTTTGGTTATATCCGACCAAGTCAACTACAGCCAAAGAAACCATTAATTGCCTAGCAAAACAACAAAATGTGTTTGGTAATCCATGTCGAATTATCAGTGATCGTGAAACAGCTTTTACTGCAGAAGAATTTCAGAAATATTGTTCTGAGGAGAATATTGAACATATCCTCATTACAACTGGTGTCCCGAGAAGTAAATGGACAAGTAGAACGAGTAAATCGGATAATTATTCCGGTATTGACGAAATTGGCTTTAGAAGAACCATCTAAGTGGTACAAATATGTTGATAGGGTACAAAGGGCCTTGAATTGTACTGTTCAAAGAAGTATAAATGCATCACCTTTCGAAGTCCTAGTAGGAGTACAGATGAGAAATAAGGAGGATTTATTGATAAAAAAATTATTGGAGAAAGAAGTTAAAAAGGAGTTTGATGAAAATAGAAATGACATACGACAAGAAAGTAAGAAACAGATACTGAAAGTACAAGAAGAAAACAAGAAAACGTATGACTTGAGAAGAAGAAAACCAAAGAAATATAGAGAATGAGATCTTGTTGCTATCAAGCGAACGCAACTCAGTCCAGGATTGAAGCTGGGTCGAAATTATTTGGGACCTCATGAGATCATGAAAAATAAGGGGCTTGAGAGATATGACGTAGCGAAAGTTGGTCATCACGAGGGACCTTTACGTACCACCACATGTTCGGAGTACATGAAACCCTGGATCGGATATGACAGTGAATCCGAGGCGGATTCTATGTCGGATGGCCGAATGTAGGAATTTGATATTTTCATGAAGTTTTGTTTTCGATTGTTGTATTAGTCTGAGTCTGACCACCATGCCTGTAAATTCACAAAATTACGGTTATATTATTATTTAATTTGATTGTTTAAAACCGGAACATAATAAAAGTAGGTGAGAGAAAAAAGTCACTAAAATAGACGACAGACAAAAGTCAGTATAAAAAGAGACGCGAAATAATCACAAAAGACGTTTGAGATAGATCTCGAAGCCTGCATCAGACGAAGCTTGATATTTAGACGAAAAGACGATAAAGTCGAGATAGTAAGTGTGTAGATGTGTTGTATGTGTGCCGCAGGAGAAGGTTAGACTTGATGTTTTAGTTGCCATGTTTTAAATAAGCCCCATGGTTGATGCTGAATCCTTGCCCTTTTTCTTCAATCCTAAACAATGGACAATTTGCATACATTTTCAAATGACTTGAAATTCTATATACGTATTCTAGACATTATTTGGAAGTCATCAGCGAAAAAAATTTTCCGAAATACCCAAAAATATACTAAATAAATGAGAAAGAAGACGCGAATTTCACTGCATGATCGCAAAAAGGGTGGGGCCATATTACCCTCCCGAGAGAGAGAGAGTCATCTCAGTCAATACGTCAGACGGAGATAGATAGTGTGTTCTGTGACGTAGTGGATGTTGATTGGCGCTCTTTAATCGGTTATTACTACATTATTAGAGGTCGTAGGTTGATTTTTTAAACATCAATGGCATCAGTACTTTATTATCCTTATATTTTTCATATTTCCAAAAAATGTGCAAATTGTCCATTGAATAAAAATCCTACATACAGTGTGTCTGCTTAAGTTGGCCACATATGGGAAACTTTTTTATTATTGATTTTAGGAAAAAAAGTTATTCTTTATAAAAAGTTCTGCATGTTCCAAAACCTAAAATGCAACCATCAGATATTACATTTTTTCATTTGAATTAATGCATTGATTTAAATGTCGAATAATTAAAATAAGAGATTACTGTTTAATATTAATTTATTTATAAAATTTAATAAATTTAAAAAAAAAAAAACAATCATTTTAATGGTAGTGTTTATTTTTCTTTATAACAATTTTCGATATTGTCAAATTTTACTCTTGAGTGAAATTCATATTTTTTGACAAACCTCGTATACGACTGAAAAAATGTAATATCTGATGGTTGCATTTCAGGTTTTGGAACATGCTGAACTTTTTATAAAGAATAACTTTTTTTCCTAAAATTAATAATAAAAAAGTTTCCCATATGTGGCCAACACAAGCAGACACACTGTATACAGGGTGTTAATTAAGTATCTGGCCAAACTTCAGGGGGTGATTCTTTGAGTGATTTTAAGGTAAAAAGTTCATGTAAACAGGTGTCCGGAAATGCATAGTTTTCAAGATACAGGGTGTCAAAAAAATATATTTTTTTACATTTATTCATTAATATCTCAAACACCTGTTGACCGATTTTGTTGAAATTTGGCAGTATTATGGACTATGATAAGACGCTAAGTTAGAACCAATTGATTGTTGATTATGACTTCCAGTGGCGTCGTAAGGGGCAGTTTGACGAATAAAAATAACAAAAAAAATGTACGGAAATGGACACCTGTTTATATGAACTTTTTACCTTAAAATCACTCAAAGAATCACCCTCTGAAGTTTGGCCAGATACTTAATTAACACCCTGTATGTATATTATCGCAACAGGTATGATGTTCATCACCTCATGACGTAAAAATTTACATAAAACATATCCGAACCTAACAAGAGTTTTATGATTAGTTGGGAAAAATTATTTCTAAACAATAAAACATTAAAACTGGAAGAAAGGTAGATGGTTATCGATTTTGGGATGTGAATGAAGCAGTTTCTGGAGGACTGGAGTTAATAATAACGTTTAAAACTGATTAACCAGGAAACACTATATGGGTAAGTCGCCATATTGTTTATCCAAAGTGAACGAAACAAAACTCATCGTTTATTCTGGTTTTTCCGCATGACATAGAAGCTTGTGCTTATATGTGTGAGAAATCCAGGATGAGGCATACTATTTAATCAAGTTTTCCTATTTGAATATGTATTTTTCTCATCCTGTATTCCCCGAAAGGCATAGACACACACATACCATAATATGAAACTATCCATCAGTCTATTGGGAAAATATTTGCGATATATCTTTGGTACTTACAATCACCTACCCACTTACCTGAATCTTATCACAAAAATCACTTCATTTTTCACCGTGTTTCTCAGTTTTTCAAAATACAATTTGAAGTTGTGTGAAAGCAGGTTGAAACTAGTTGAATAGTTGCAGAGCCGTCTAGAGTTTCATAGTTGGAACTAGAAGTGAACCTAAACCTAACCTCAATCAAGACCACACGCGGTGTTGCCAAAACCATTACTTCATGGCTTGTATTACAATTTAGACGGCTCTGGAGGAAGCTATTGTTTGGCAAGCTCCTCATTTTGTTCAGTGTTTGATGAACCATTTCACCAAAGAAGAATAATTGGCAGTGTATTCAATAATTTTCACACTAATAATAAATACTGTACTTAGATTTGTGCAGTGTTTGAATTCGAACCGTCGATGACCTCGTTAAACGGGTAGTTTTTTCGGGGGCTCGACACTCACCAAAGCAGTTTCCAGTACAAATCCCACCCATCTAGCGCGACGGCGGGCGGCAAAAGCTTTGTTTCGAATTTCGGAGAAACCGCTTTCGTCCTACGAAGCCTGATGTTCACCTTAAGTGGCCAACTATTACCTATTTGGCTTGTGAAAATTATCAAGACGCCCTGGAAAACAAAGACTTCCTCTTCTGATCTCGGATATTTTTTCATTAAGTCTTCGAAATGCAGTATATCGGCACGTCACGGCAAACTACCAATCAAAAAATCAAGATTCTGTTCATGCGTACAAACTGCAGTTACGATTCAATTTGGCACTTTTGGTTTTTCGTAGGCTTATGCTCCGCACATTGGGTAAATGTAGTTCAATGAACAATTTTCGTTTCTCGTAATCGTACCAAGAGTTTCAAAGAAGGCCCCTTAAATTCAATCAATGCAAAATTTTGACCATCGTTGATGTTAAATGCGACGTTGCAATTGTAACTTCATGGCTTGTATTACAATTTAGGCGGATCTGGTATTGATCATGGTAGAAAGAAACATTCTAAAATGGTATTAATCAAAGAAATTTTGTGGCTGCGTTCCACAATCGTGGTAACTAAGCGGAAGAACAAATCACTTTTGGAAATATGGAAAATTTGAAAAAGTTTTTGATTTTTAATAGAATGCCCTAAGTTCTGTCACAGATTCAAGATTTCCTCGTTTTCCGCTTTTCAAAAATATATACCTGGTGTGCCTATGTTTGGACTAGCCGTTTTTATTTGACTTTTAAAAACGTGCTGCGTATTTGTTGAAATGCGGGCGAACGATGCAGTAATTTAACCCAATTACCATGGGAAACCATATAGAAACCCAAGGAAAACAATAGTAGATCTATACCATGACTCAATCACATAACACCCACAATATAAAGGAAAGTCAAATGGCAACTTGTAACATGTTTTTAGCCAGCAACCAGTAATACATGAAAATGCGTATTTCGCCAAACATCCACCGCGGCGCTGGAATTTGTTTGCCGTCTTGTCCCTGATTGGTTGATCGGTTGTCAAGGAAAGTTTGTTGTCATTGTCAAAAGTTTTTGTTATGGGCTTATTAAATTTCATCTTTGTTGAAGTAAACTTTTTGAAAATGGAGTGTAATCAGATGCGTACGTCATTATAACAGCTTTTGTGTTATTCCTATTTGTCATGATTTAGCAAGTAAGGGACCTAAGGATAATGCGGAACTTTTCGCAAAGTGGTTTTGTGAAGTGCGGAATCCATTACTGCAGAATAAGACTTATGAACAAATCTAAAGATCTTATTTGGTGTGTGATATCCAGAATTCTTCTGGTTTTGAAATATGGTAATTTTTAACCCAATTATTACGAAAAAAATACTTTCATCGATATTTTTTTCAACTCTATCATAATTCTAGAATTATTTGTAGTTGTGGAAAAGTTATTTTCTGTTGATTACTAAGATGATTCTCATTTAACTGATGTTGGAATTTCATCTTTGCCGCTCCGCCCGCTAATTTGTTTGAAGGTAAATGAAAAAAACAAAAATATAATTTATTTTTGTGAAACCCAGTTGTCTTGGAAAATAATAACTCAAGAATATAAAAATCATGTATATTTTAAATGGAACACTTCGAACGCATCGTACAGAGGAAATAGGTAGCGAAAATCAATATAGTTGGACATTCTAATTGATCTCAAAATGTTTGTTTTATTATTTGAAAACGAATGAAACAGTCGGCAGCAATAGGTTACTATTCTAACATTGGGTGAATAAGAATAACCATAGTGGATACATTTTGAAATGAATATTCCAGATACTTTCACTCTTGTGGGTATCATCACCATGTATATAATAGTCAAAAAAAAAAAAAACGCCGTAAAAACAACTTTTTCCAAGCCATTCATCGTTAAAATAGTGTTTAGAACGTTTTGATTGAAAACGTATCTATTTCGAAATTTGGGTTAAATATAAATACATATTTTAGAACCAGGAACAAAAGCTCAAAAAAATTATAAGCATTTGAAATTGCCGCAGAAATATAGCTGCGACAGAAACCTGCAGATGGCGCTGTATGCGGATGTAGATTCCTGTTTTACCATATCCTGTCATGTGGTTATCCAAACAACCATTGTAGGGCGCCACTTGATAACGTCAAAACTCTAACTCTCCAACCCAACAACCTTTATCATTGCAGTCTCCATTATATTAGCTAAGTTCGTATAGTCCACATCTTGACATAATATGAGATGTTTGGTCAGGTGACAAACGATTTCATTCGCAAATCGTCTGTCACATGACCGAACATCTCATATGTCAAGATGTGGCTATTCGAACTTAGCTATTAGACACTTTAAGCAAACCCAACATTTGTTTACGTATCCGCATCTAGATCCGTGAACGAATCGACATACGTTGATCATATAAAAACCCGCTTGAGCAGCGATCGGTTCTACGTATACGAAACGGATTGGTGAAACGTCAAAGTTGTCAAACTTCGCGTTTTTTAACCTATACATTGATTTTTGTTTATATTTTTGATTTGGTTTGGATGTTTGTGTATTTTTCGTTTATCCGTTTTGAAGAGCTTTTGTTATGATTATTCGATTAGTTGAGATGCGTTCTCAGATACGGATACGATAAAAGACCCGCAACGATACGTGCAACGGAACGAATCGGAACCTCCGCATCTATTCTGAGCATGCGCAGATTGATGCGGATACGGATCCGTTTGAAATGTGGGACGTGCTTAAAGTGTCTATTGTAGGTGTTATGTGGAGTCAATGATGATAGCTATTTATCCAGAGGGACTAGAGGGAGTGACATTCCGAGGGATTAAAAGCCATTATTGCGAGTAGTATAATCCACTTTATTTACGACCAATTCATTTATTTGAGATGTTCAATGATATTTTCATCAATCTCAATACAAATACTACATGAACCCTTGCTTTGGTTTGACACTGACACTCATAGATAAAAAATATATATACGGGAACTGACACTTTTGAGTTTGTTGATGAATCATAGAAATTTTGTGGCTGCGTCACAATCGTGGTATAATGAGTTTTCATGGTTTTTTATTTGGACGCAACTAGCCTGCCGTTAACGGTTGAATATAAACAGCCGGAAAACTAGTTATGACGTCTCTGGTGACGTATTTTTCTGGCTCTGCAGATTACGGCTGAATATAAACAACCGGGATATTTGTTGCAATGTGATTTCTCGGGTTCTACTATATCAGTATATTTTATTCAAGGGTCCTTTATGTAAAGAGGACAGAAGATCAGAAGAAGATTATAGTACATACTTGGAGAAATATAATATATTACTTTTGATTGTTGGTTGTAGGGCGGTTGGCACTGCTGCTAGGCAATTTGCCAGCTCAGTATATATAATAATATGTAAGGGCACGTCATAGACGGCAGACGGGACCGTAGGGTGAGGGGGGAGACCGGTTTTTACATTCCTTGCAATGGGACCTACACTCGGACCTACATTTTAACGTGAACTCCGAACCACGATCCTCGACCCCATCGGAGCACAAACTGATCTACCAGTGTGTACTTGTACTGGAGAAACAGCCGCGCTCGCGGTGGAATATCCGATTCTCTCCGGCCTGGTTACCGGCGTGAATGGGGAGAACAACTATGCCTTTTGCACTTTGCCTCGTGGGTTCCGCTAAAATACCAGGCACTTTTTACGGCCTATTATTGCCATTGCTGGGGATCGAACCCAGCACCGAGCCGATATACTTTCAATAATTTTTTCCATATTGCACTGGACAGACAGAAAAAAAATATCGTGAAAGATATTTTAAACACAATAGACTCATAATATATATTATAATTTCTAATAATTCTTATTTCTGGCTAAATTATACCAGATATGAATGCATTGCAGTACCATCGTTTTCGTTTATTGTTTCCAGTAAACCTCTTGTGCCATTTTAAAAGGCATATATCACAGGTGATGCTCTTTTCATTTTGATATACATCTGATCTCAAGGCACAGACTGGGCAATAGACATATGAAGCTCACTGTGTTGTATTTTTGTAAGTAACTCATGAAAAGCCGACTCGGTAAAGAAAGGCCTAGCAAACCGATTGGATACTATATACTACACAGGGTGTGTCTCACGGTCTATGGTACGTTAGACGTTTACGGAAAACTAGACATAGGATCGACCTGAAAATTTGGCTGAGCCCATAATCGAGTATGATCTATATTTTAAAAATATTTTCTGTTTTGCAGTGTTGCCGTTTCTTTCCAAAAGTCGTAACAACTTTCTTGTTTTAAATGTGGTCCATTTATTTGGTCCTGTATATTATTATTTTTTTGGATTCCTTGACTGATTCTAATCACTTTTGCTTGATATACTCCTATACCTATCGGCAGCGATTTTCGAGATATAAATTAATTTATAATATTTTTGTCGTAAAACACATCAGTGGATTGAGTTCAATAATTTCGTACTTGAAAACGGTGGAGAGTTGAAATTGCTATGCCGACTAGAGGAAGGTAGGTTTATATGGTTCCAATGGAAAAACCGATCTGAAAATATACAGGGGTGCTTCAAATTTATTAATCTTTTTCCTTCACACAAAAATGATAAAAAATCAATTTTTTTAAATGGAACCCCCTGTATATTACTTGGAAAATGAAAAGGCCAATGAATTTCCTTTCAAATGGTATTCCATGTTCCTATACCTAAACCTTCAGGATCTACAAGAAAAATGCATTTGACTAAAAAATAAATTATATTGGTATACATGATATGAAACATAATGTAGTTTCTAGGGCAACCTATAGTTGCCAGGTCACACAGCAATAACAATTTATTTTTAGTAGCAGACTGCAACTACATTATGTTTCATATCAATAATACCAATATAATTTATTATTTAGACAAATTCATTTTTCTTGTAGAACCTGAAGGTTTAGGTATAGGAACATGGGATACCATTTGAAAAGAAATTTATTGGTCTTTTCATTTTTCAAGTAATATACAGGGGGTTCCATTTGAAAAAATAGCTTTTTTATCATTTTTGTGTATAGGAAAAAGATTAATAAATTTGAAGCACCCTGTATATTTACAGATCGGTTTCTCCATTGGAACCATATAAACCTACCTTCCTCTAGTCGGCATAGCAATTTCAACTCTCCACCGTTTTCAAGTTCGAAATTATTGAACTCAATCCACTGATGTGTTTTACGACAAAAATATTATAAATTAATTTATATCTCGAAAACCGCTGCCGATAGGTATTAAAGTTTATCAAGCAAAAGTGATTAGAATCAGTCAAGGAATCCAAAAAAATAATAATATACAGGGTGGTCCATTTAAAATAAGAAAGTTGCCACGACTTTTGGGTAGAAGCGGCAACACTGCAGAACTGAAAATATTTTTTAAATATAGATCATACTCGATTATGTGCTGAGCCAAATTTTCAGATCGATCCTATGTCTAGTTTTCCGTAAACGTCTAAGGTACCATAGACCGTGAGACACCCTGTATATACACTTAATTGTTCCTATTAAAAAGTAACCATCACCCTACTAGCTGCAAATTAATTTCCTCATTTAAAATTATAGGAGATAGTTCATCCTTTAAGTCTTTTTCAGTTGGACTTTTCACTTGTATATCAACTTCATTGACTTCATCCATTGAGTTCTATCCTTTTAATTTATTATTTAGACAAATTCATTTTTCTTGTAGAACCTGAAGGTTTAGGTATAGGAACATGGGATACCATTTGAAAAGAAATTTATTGGTCTTTTCATTTTTCAAGTAATATACAGGGGGTTCCATTTGAAAAAATAGCTTTTTTATCATTTTTGTGTATAGGAAAAAGATTAATAAATTTGAAGCACCCTGTATATTTACAGATCGGTTTCTCCATTGGAACCATATAAACCTACCTTCCTCTAGTCGGCATAGCAATTTCAACTCTCCACCGTTTTCAAGTTCGAAATTATTGAACTCAATCCACTGATGTGTTTTACGACAAAAATATTATAAATTAATTTATATCTCGAAAACCGCTGCCGATAGGTATTAAAGTTTATCAAGCAAAAGTGATTAGAATCAGTCAAGGAATCCAAAAAAATAATAATATACAGGGTGGTCCATTTAAAATAAGAAAGTTGCCACGACTTTTGGGTAGAAGCGGCAACACTGCAGAACTGAAAATATTTTTTAAATATAGATCATACTCGATTATGTGCTGAGCCAAATTTTCAGATCGATCCTATGTCTAGTTTTCCGTAAACGTCTAAGGTACCATAGACCGTGAGACACCCTGTATATACACTTAATTGTTCCTATTAAAAAGTAACCATCACCCTACTAGCTGCAAATTAATTTCCTCATTTAAAATTATAGGAGATAGTTCATCCTTTAAGTCTTTTTCAGTTGGACTTTTCACTTGTATATCAACTTCATTGACTTCATCCATTGAGTTCTATCCTTCAAAATTAATTTTAATATGAATTTTTGTTTTTCTTGTATATCAAGTTTTGCGTATGGAAGCCGATTATTGTCTATTTTTTTTTCTTTGGTAGACCAATTGCTGTTATAATAGCTCCTTTCGGCCGGCCTATCTTTTTAATTTTGTTTGGCATTTTAATTTCTTGGAGGTCTTGTAGCGTAAGTCGAAGGCATGAAAATATTTCATGAATATAATAATCGACGCATGCCCATATTTAACAATTTGTAAGTTCCATCAACTGCAAGGAATTCAAGAAAATATTGAAAAAATCTTTTCATACTGGGTATTTGAGCTGAATATAGGACTTTCTATTCACAAAAAAATGGAACACAAAGTTGCTCAAATAATCCTCCAGTGGGAACGTAGCTTTCAAAACAGTTATTTCACAATCTGGAAAAGAGAAAAAAAATAATGCTACTTATAAGTTCACAAATTGCAATTCTTGAGTGACAATAAATAGGTACTAAATAAATTCATCACACCTCTGCCGTATCAATTCAATGTAATGAGAAGAACTTTTTTTTCATTATTTATGAAAGCAAGATTGGCCAAATAAAATTACTTTGCCTGTTTCTTGCATAAACTTTTCTTTAACAAGTTTCTTATTTGTATTTGCTTTTTGAGTCAGTAGATCACGAGTTGCGTCTATAAAAGTAAGATATTGAAAATGAATAAGTAACAGAGATTTTCATTTGTGGTTGTATTTATTAACTGGAACGAAGGACATCAACTTCGGAAGCTTCCTTTCCGAAGGGTATGAGAATATTGTTCCTGTTATTGTTAATAAATAAAAACTTATATAGGTATACATTTTCAATATCTTACTTTTATGATTTCATGATTGTGTTCATTTCTTACTGCAGTAACTTCAAAATAGTGGCCATCTTTTGAAGCTTTCAGGCGAATGAAAAAAGGACATTTATTTCTGTAACTTCTAGAACATAAGGAATTTAAAGAAACGTACATATTATCAAAAAAACTTGAAAACATGCGATGACTCACGGACTTGTTGTTGTGAACCCTTTTCCTCCATGAAGGCATGTACCTATATTTTGATTCATAGTAGAGCAATTTGTCGTCAATAAACCGTTTAACTTTACTCGATTTAATGGCCCTAGGTTCTCGTTTCCATAATATTGTTTGGCAAATGTTTTAACTGCCAAATCAGCTTCTTCATAGGTAGAAAAGCGGGCATCCGTTTTTATATTTTGGGGATTGTCCTAACCCAAACTTACCCTATTATTTTAAACGGTTTTATGTTTCGTACCGAATAAACTCCAAATTGTAAGCAAACACTTTTCCCGGTAGTGTCTCACTAACATAACATAACATATATCTTGAGCATATACTTATAAATACAATATACCGCGGGCAGCTTGTCGGGTCTCCCGGGAGGATGTTGAAACAGACATATATACTTGTACACATAAGTCTGTCCTTGGTTAGGAGATCGAATTATGCGCAGAATCGATTTGCGAGAATTGTGATTCGTCGGCTGAAACATGGCGGAAACAGTGTTACATGCATACCCTGGTTAAAGGTGACAAAATCCGGAAGGCTCAAATTGATGAACCTACTAACTAGATTTCATGTCTCAAAATTGGTGGCGATAGCTGCAGTAGTATCGAAGCTATAAAACGAAGAGTAGTTTTTGAAGGTCATCTTCGAAGGACACTAGCTCCTTGAGGAAGCCTTTCCGGACCCATGTTCATATGAACTTTTTTTCTTATTTTCGTGTGTTTTATCTACCCTAGAAGTTTGTAACATTATCACCGGAACACCCTGTGAATTTTTGAAAAGCGGAAAATAAGGAGATCTTCAATCTGTAATAAAATATAGGGCACTCCATTTAAAAAACCAAAAACTTTTTTAAATTTTCCTGATTTCCAAAAGTGACTTGTTCTTCCGCTTAGTTGTTAGAAAATGTTCAGCAAAAATGATGAAACATTCAGTTGTACAATTTTTTGTATCTCTGCAAATAGAGTTTCTCAAGGGGTGGCAAATTATAAGGAAAAACCCTGTACCTCTATTTTTAGACGGAGAGCTGCCCACGCAGTGACTCGGTAAAGTAGACATTCTAACATTTTTTATTATAGATTCGACTGATACCAACAACGCGATAGGCACGTCCAGGTCGGACATCGGAGTTTATACCCTGGATTTATGCCCTGGAAGTATAAAAGTGAGGGTGGGCTGAAATGCAATCTTTTTTCGAAAAAAAAGTCATGTCCAACTGGTAACTTTGGCGGAAAGTCAACTTTTGAAACTATTCGTATCTGTTCATATACGCTTATACAGGGTGACCCATCGAAAACGTTTATCGGCATTGATTTTGGGCATCAACTTTTGTTTTTGAAGGGGACACTTATCAGGCGTAAGTATAAGCAAAAATGGAAAGGGGCGTCGAGTAATTCCCCGTTTTGAAGGTCCTTCGACCCTGATTATAAGTGATGCCGTTTTAAGCCTCTGATGTCAATCATGTTGACAACTTGTCATTTTTTTATTATTTAATAAATAACTACCCGCAAGAGTTAACTTCACCAAAGTTAGAGGACATGATGAGGAACAGAAGATCATCAAAATGAGCTATTACTTTTATTATTTATTGAGAGAGAAATCTGAAAAATTAGAACGTGACTACGTGACAGCTTTTTTTTTTCACGGTGTACTAAAGAAGTTTAAAAATTTTTGGTGCACTGATTCAAAAGAAGGGGGGCTGGGGGAACTTTTTGAGTCGCACTGTATAATCTACAGTTGGCTCACTCCATGTCGGAACCTTTGAAAATCGTCTCCATAAAGCGATTTGCCGGAATTCCCAGAATCAAAAACCAAAACAGTCCGAAAGCAAGTTTTACCAGTAAGTCAAGTTGGAAAAAAGGTATCGATTTCCAAACAGTGCTGTGTACGAAACCCCAACGATTGCTATGTACTGGTTTTTATTTAATTTTGGAAATAAAAGTATCATTATTATAATTATCACAGCCGGAATTTCCGATCGGCGATACCTGGTATAATAACGGGACCAGGATGGGACTAAGAATGCGAGGCGATCCGGAATCACTTTTGACGACGAGAGAACTCTCTTATGGTCTTTGGTCAATACTCGATGCACTAGCGGACAATTCAGAAACTATTTTCCTGTATGTTTTGGTGAATTTTTTTTTTTGTCTCAAGTCTCTACGATGGATAGAGTTATCCAGATACAGTGGGATCCTTGCATTCTTAGGTGGCCACCCGGTACAATGAATGCAGTGATGAATGTTTTTGGGAATGAAAGAAAACTTAAATCATGGCGAGGCCAATTACCGCCCAGACAGGTATCATGATCCTCGCGATCCCATAGAAGAGTTAGCTACATAGAGAGCAGTTTCTGGAAATGTAACGTTCAATGCACGTCTGCCGAGCTGGAGTATGGTATATTTCAATATTTGAAGTCGATCAAATTCTATAAAAAAAATTCCCCCCCGTGTGCTGGGTTTTTCTTTATATATTGACACCCCCCTTATCTCTTTTATTTAGCGTTTCTGAAAAAAGTTTCTCAAATAATAGTTTTATGATTTCAAGTAAATTTATCAAAAAACTCTATTTCGCATATAAAGGGTGCCTGAGAAAGTCTGGGCGTTGTCCAACTTTCTTATTTGAAATGAGAACCCTACTTTTCTATTTATTTTTTATATTCTCCTAAAAATTCTAAATATTTTCTATGTAGCATTCTCTATACCTAAAGTTGACGTATAAAAAGATATTGACCTCGGAAAAGTACCTGGTTACCGTGATGGTTCTAATGTCTGATAGATTTTTTGGCAGTGTCGTTGAGAATTCCTCACACAGATGAGAAAAAATGTGATATTCTTCGAATATACTATAGCCCAGGCAACGAAGGAAAAATAGAGGAAAAAAATGGTGTAATTGCGGATTTTGGTATAGGTGTAGGGTGAGGTGTCCTGATCAACATACTAAAAGTCCTGATAGGTGGGAGGCGAGCTAAGGTGGTGGAGGGTGTCTGAAGATTTTTTGTTTGCTTTTTCATGAATAGCGCGAAAACCAGGACCTTTAGCAAATTAACAAAGGAATACATAATTATTCTACATGAAATTCTCATGAAAGGTTCAGAACATATTGTCGCTAAGATTGACTGGTAAGGAGATATGGATGAAGGAAAGACTATATGATAATACAGAGTGTTTCCTAGACATTGGTAAAAAAATGCGTGGGGTGATTTATTCTCACGGGGTATTTTCATCAGGGATTCTCATGAAAAAAAGTTCCTATAAAAATTTGACGAAAAACTTTATCTACGGGAGCTACGCCCCTTTAAATAGGGCACCCCAGACTTTTCTTCCTCAATATTTCTGAACCCGTTCATACAAAAATCATGAGATTTCATGCATCGCATGAACTTCCAAAGCAGAATCAGAATTTGAGCTCAAAATTTCGAAATTTCAATCAGTGGCGTACCAAACTGGAAGATTTGAGTGAAGGTTGAGTATATAGCTAAGACCTCGATAAATGGAGATATACGAATACTCTTAGTAGACCACCTGACACAATGAGGATTGGGGCCAATGACTGAGTGAAAATGCATCGGTGGCACGTCAGAGGAAGCAGTTAAAATTCAAATTATATTTTCATAATGTGAAAATCTGATTTTTTAACATTAATCCATTTTCTCCAGTTTATTTTCTCCTTCTAGCGAAAAAATACAGAAGACCTTTTTTGTAGGAAATTTTACATAGAATAATTTAGTACTCCAGTGTTTTTTCGCTGGTTGGTCTCATTTTCAAGTTATTCAAGAGAAACGTAGAAAAATGACCAACAGAGACCTTCCTCCACTTTAGCTCGCCCCCCACCGATCAGCACTTTTAGTATGTTGTTCAGGACACCTCAACCTACACTTATACCAAAATTCGCAAATACACCAATTTTTTCCTCCATCTGGCATTTTTTGATCTTCGTTGCCTGAACTACATACTATAAAAATAACAAAAATGCAAACAGGTTGATGCCACTTTCTTCACCTGATTTCAGCAAGTAGCATTCCCTATACCTATAAAAAGATATTGAGCTCGAAAAAGTTGCAATTTAATAAAAAATGCTGCAGTGCCAATCGGAAAAAGAATAGCCCGGCTCCGCCATAAACAACAACAAGATAGCTCCCAATTTTCAACAGCGTCTATTTATAGCAGTGTTTGTCAGGAAAGATAAACTTCCTAAATAACGTTCTCATACTTCTCTCAGAATGGTTGGTTCAAAAGTGTCCGCCAGCTCTTTTTATTTGTACAGTTAACACACATTGCGAGTTACGTCATTTTGGTACCTGCCAGATGAAATAAACCATATCCAATAGCATATAATATAATAAATTTGATATAACGAATATACAAAATACGTAACAAAATACAATGAAATAACCACTTTATGCGATATCAATTATTTCAACAATTGTAACTAGAATAAAAGCCACTTTATTAGGCATAACTTTTGGCGACACTCATTCGCCAAAGATAAACTTGAAATTATTTTTTACTTTCCTTGTAGTAGAAAAAGGCACATGCAGATCCTTTTATACTTTCCCAATCACTTGTTGCTCTTGTAACTGTCTCATCGTTGAACTCTACCAAAACTGAATTGTCCAAAAAACCATGAGCAAAATAGTGACCATGATCCATTGTACCTCTATGCTCGGCAATAGAGCAGAGCTTATATGAAAAGCTACCAAAATCGAAACACTTATCAAAACTCACGCACACATTGTTTTTCCTGGTTTCTTGATATTCGTCTTGGTAATATCTTTTCAGGACTAACACCAATATTTCAGGAGCTACAACTATTTCTTTTCTACTGATTACTCCCAAATGTTGACATTTTGAACACTTATAGTCCATTATTTGATTATCATCCATATATTCACCAATCAAATCTTTCAAGTGGACAGCTCTTAACCCGACTTTGTATGGTACAGATAACATAAGCGTATTATCGGTTTCATAGCTAGCTGCAGTGGAGCGACAAGCTGGACAGATTTTTATATTTCTGAACTGATGATAAAACAAATCTACCCATACAGAGGTACGGCCCTGAAGATTGCTATACCAAGATTTTTCCCTTTCAATCATTACATTTCTCTTTTTGATGTCGGAAGAGCAATCCTCACTGAGGTGATTGAACAAAAAAAGAAAAAACTCCATGCAATCTTCGTGATTTCCTTTTTTATAAATAGGATCCAGTTTGCAAACAACATCGTAAAAAGACGATGGTTTAAAAACTTTGTTCTCCACTTGGGTTCCCTCACATAAAGTCTTGATAGTTGATGCAAAGTCATGCATTATCTGTGGCGAAGATTTGGTAATATACCTTTCGTAGTAAGCATGAACAACACTTCTGATAATTGGAATGCACTTCAGGCACTGGAGAACTGTATTCATATAGCAGGTATTTCTCAAGTTAACAAGACCACACCATCCTCCAGAAGTATGGTCAACCTGGAATAGAAAATATATTAGATTGAACTTTGCCAACAATTTATCACAATGTCGAAATTTTGACATTAATGTAAGCAGTTACATGGAAACTGATTAGATTTGTTAACAATCATTCTATAACCCCCTTATCATACTATTGTTTGATGAAATCTGATCTCAAAGTATTTTATGACTCATATCGTTGATTGAAAAGAAGAAAGATATGCGGAATATGTCCAGCTCTTACCTATACGGAAACAATATGAGAGAGAACGCTGTTTGAATGTATGTCAAGGTGCCACGAATAATTTTAACATAGTGTTTGCGTATCTTTCTGCTTTTATCAATCAAAGCTGATATACATAAACGTGTAACCAATTTTAAGACGAAATCTCTTTCCGTTCGGATCCTACACAACAAACAAATAAATAAATAAACAATCAATCGTGAGAACCATGACAAGATTAGGAAAATGTGTTTTTTTTTGTAGTGTAGAAAGTAAACTCAAAAAACTACGAACATCAGTTTGGGTTATAACTTAATTACCTATGAGACGTTAAATGCAATTTAAAAAAATTGAGTCACTTCAAGACGAATTTCCCTTCCAAATGAACATCCATATAACCTCGTCTTTTCTCTGTGAGTCTTAGCTCCCTGAAATGGGCTGATAAATACAGGGTGTTTCGAGACTATGGGACCAAACTTCTAGGGGTTATTCAGTGCAACGGTAGAAAACATCTGAGTATAGAGTAAAGTGTCACTACGGCACTACGGGCCTAAGATGCGTTGAAATTTAGAAAGACGATGAATTGCCTAGATAAGATTCAATGCACTTAATTTTTGCCTTTTGTACAGGGTGTTCACAGATAAATGGACCCCACATTAACTTTTTAATTTGATGTTTGGGAGAAAAAAAAGGAATGAAAGTTTAATGGTTCAAAATGAATTTTGTGAAAACAAGGTTTTCAGATATACAGGGTATGAACTTCTGGGCGTGTTCCAACTTTCTTATTTCAAATTACAACCCTGTTTTTTTGTTTGTTTTTTGCATTCTCGGGAAAATTATAAAACAATTTCATAAAGCATACCCTATACCCAAATCCAACCAATAAGAAGATCAGAAATTTTCTATTTTTTCGAGCATGTTTAAAAATGTATGGTATTATTTCGAAACCTTGGACACGAAGTAGTTGTTAATAGATGTCAACTTGTCAAAAAAGATCTGAACATGTTATATTGCGAAGAGGAAAATGTTGAAATATTCTCTTTATACATACAGGTTGACCCAGTTTTATCCTACAATATTTCAAATTAAGATTCTACCTCGGATTCTACTAAGTAATTAAAATGAACAATTTTTATTTTATGAAAACCTTCACTGATTTGGTTTCTTTTTAGAAGCTTTATTAAAAATGAATAACTCCTATTGTTTGGGTGGATCTTGTCATGGTTCGAGGGACTATTTCGTCGTTTTTCAGAATAAATGTCCATAGTATAAAGATTGCTCATTTTAATTAGTAGAATCTAAATTTTAAATATTGTCGGATAAAATTGGGTCACCCTGTACGTTGTTCAAAGCTTTTTTGAGAAGTTGACATCTATTTCCAATTGCCTCGTTTCCAAGGTTTCCAAATAATACCATACATTTCAAAACATGATCGGAAAAATAGCAAATTTCTGATGTTAATATCTTCTTATTGGTTGAGTTTGGGTATAGGTTATGCTATATGAAAAATGTTTAGAATTTTCCGGAGAATGCAAAAATCAAATAAAAAAATGGGTTGCGATTTGAAATAAGAAAGTTGAACTACGCCCAGAAGTCCTGAAACACCCTGTTAATGAGAAAACCTTGTTCTCACAAGATTCATTCCGAACCATTAAACTTTCATTTGAAACATTTTTTTCCCAAACATGAAATTAAAAAGTTCATTTATCTGTGAGCACCCTGTACATGATATCATCACAGCAATTGTTCAAAATGTCAATGTCAATGTCGATGTTTAAACGTTTTATAACACTGATGATTGTAAACAATCTACCGGCGCTTGTTTTTCTTTCCGGACATGGGTCCCTACACTCAAATGTTTTCTACTGTTGCACTGAATAACCCCTAGAAGTTTGATCCCATAGTTCTGAAACACCCTGTCTAATTATTATTATTATCATAAAAACATACATCTTAGAGGAAAACATGACTTCATTGAAAACGAACTATCAAATCTTAAGACATAATAAAGTTTTCAAAATAAAACAAAAACAGGCAAAGAGAATAAAGGTTGTTATCAAAAAGTATCAACGGTCCTCTCCAAGTTCTCCTCACCTTTTTTGGTTTAGTTTCCCTTCTGACTGGCGGTGGACGAATTTTTCTCACTTCTCCGATTCTTGACTTATCTCCCATGTGTTCTTCATCTGATTCAATACTGCGCTTCAATGTATTTTTCTTATTTCTGGCTTCATTTAAAATCCTGGTTCTCTCCTCTTCCATCACATTTTTGATTTGATCTATTGGCTGGTCTTGTATGATTTCTTTGGGTTCGACAACTAAATCAGAGCCACCACTTCTGGGTACAATAATGTCAGTATTCTCTTTCAATTGTAATGGAGGTTCTCCCATTATATTTTTATCACCATTTTCTAAATCGTCATCAATTTGTTGGTCACTATTTGCCGATTCTTCCAGATCTTCTATTGTGAACTGTTTTAGAGGCATAATAGATACATTCTGATCCGGTTCAGGATATTTTATCGAATCCAACTCAAGTAATTCATCTATATCTTCATTATTTCTTATAAAGTTGATATGTACGTTCGTTACGAACCCTGGGTAACTATCCAAAAATTCTTTGAAACCACCATCAAGTATCACTGGATGCTGCTTATATTTTCGGAGACAATCCCACTCAACAACTGAGTCTTTCAGATAGTTCAGTTTTGTACATGTGATATTATCTGCTCCCGAATTCCAATCTAGAAAAACTAATGCTTGAAAGCTATCTCTCTTCTCCCAAATATTCTGTGTCTCATCTTTCAATCTCGTACTAATGACATTAGCAGAAAGTCCCGCAACTATAATATCTTCCGGTATATTTATAATATTACTGAATTTTATTTTGGATTGTATATATTCATCAGAAGGTCTTATATCGACGATGAGAATATCAGCATTATCTTGAATTGCAGTAAACATCTCTTTCACGGATATAAATTCATTCGGAAACAATCTCTGATGTAGTAGTGTAGTATCTGATTTTGGAAGGATAGTTCTTATGTTGTTATTTGATTTGTCATTTTCTTTATTTTCTTTGAGCTTCTCCAGTTCATAACGACGTTCGAGTTTAGGTTGTAAATCATCCTTAGTATCTCTGACCCGAGATATTTCACGTGCATAAAATAACTTGACATACTTTGCATCAGCAGTTCGACATAAAGTTTCTATACTGAATAAATATCTTAGACAGTGAATGAAGCATTTCTCTTGGTCTTTGGTTTCTCTTACTATCTCATGATACAAGTTTTTGATAGCCTTTTCTAGGGCTTTAGGATTTTTTCCTAATTTCTCAGGATACGCTATTCGTTTGAGATCCTCTAGATCAGTAGCTATATGTAGATCTGTGACCTCTACCATGTTGACTGATGCTGAAAAAAAAAAGAATAGGTATAATGATTCTTTATACTTTAAAAATTTTAAAAGAATGTTATGTGTCAAAAATGAAAAATAGAATCAAGCCCACTTAACTGTTGCATTTTCATTTAACACAGAAGGCGACTGGGCGCCATTTTGAAACATTTTTTAAATGGAACACGACCCCCCTCGTGCGACACCTCATTTTGAAGATCCTGATGAGTACTTTATAACCCTTGCATACTGAGTCGATATCTTCAAGTGCTACAAAATGGCGGTACATTTAATTACTACATTGATACATACACTTTAAAAAAAAAATCGTCAAATTCAATTCAAAAGATGCTGGAAATATTCTTGACAGGTTGGGTTAGGAATAAATGACAAAAATGTCAAAAAAGCATCTTTTCAATTGAACTTGACGAATTTTTTCAAAAAGTGTATGTATCAATGTAGTAATTAAATGTACCGCCATTTTTTAGTACTTGAAGATATCTACTCAATATTCTGGGGTTATGAAGTACTCATCAGGATCTTCAAAATGAGGTGTCACACGACCCCCGTTTCCATTTAAAAAAATATTTCAAAATGGCGCCCAGCCGCCATCTTGAATACTAAAAGTACGTCAGTAACATCAAAAAGTAGTATTTCGACAGCAATTAAAGTATGCCACTGTATATGGTGTTCATACCTCTGAATAATTACTGAAAATAATGCGATTGTAGTGTGTAGCAGTTGCAATCATTGGGAATCACTTCAACTTTATTGACGAATTGATTCCCAAACAGTGAACGTAAGCATTCAGGGAGAACCAATGGACAATTTGTAAGAGTTTTAAAATGACTTGAAACTTTATACAAGATCCTAAGGTTGAATGATTTGAAAAGTATATTCTACACCAGTGGTCATTTACCTTTTCAATGTATCGAGCTACTTTGATGATTTTAAAATGTACAGTGAGCTACCTTGTCCTAAGACCAACGGCGGTTCTGGAGGAAAATGTTAAGGGGTGTGGTATCACGCGAGATGTCTTCAAATGCGCTTTTTGAACCGTATATTCGCCATTTTATCAAACCTTATAATTTTTGGCAACCAAAATTGAAAAGATCTAGATTCTAAGCTTTTGCTTTGATAAGGTTTTGATTGCACCTTATATGGTGGAAGACAATATAAATGTTGTTTTTGTGTATGTATCCCTTCCATTTCTGTTTTTATATCTTTCTGTCGAAATATATTGAGCGAGCTACCAGAATTGCCATCGAGAGCTACCGGTCGCTCACAATCGACGGGTTGGCGACCGCTGTTCTACACTGACAAAGATATTAGTTTTCTATACGGGGTGTTACTTGATGGTATGTCATAACTTTAAGGGTGAGTTCCTGGATAAATTTTAGGTCGAAAAGGTCATATATATCAAAAGTTGACCTTGGTTAGGCTCTAACTTGTAGGTTAACACTCAAATAGTCATGACTTTTTTGTACGCACTCGGACCTTTTTATCAAATTGAAAAATAGATTTTCCGTATATCTACATGAGAAAGGTATACTTTGTTTAAGTAATAATAATAATATCTATTTAGCATAAAAAGGCTATACAAAAAACAGACTAAGTGGCTGAGACCTGAGAGTAACCTTTTTCAATATTTTTGCTCTTGATCCTTCCCAGTGACGAAGGTCGTGGGTTCAAATCCCGCCTGGTGCCAACTTTTCTCGTTTTCCTTTTTGTACCTACGCCACGTAAACTCCCTTCTTCAATAATTATTATTATTATTTAAATGAAATTGAGCATGTTATTGTTATTTAAATCAAATTGAGAATGAAGTTTTAAACTTTTATTTAATTTGTCCATAACATGCTTTACTACGAAACTTTAAAAATTCGTTAAAAACACTTTTTTTTTCTAATAAATTCATTGATAAAATATTCTTTAGGCGATAACATTTCAACGAATGAACATATCAACATGGGGTTTGAACATATTTGTTGCGAAATTAATATATTCTCCGAATCTAATAAAATAATTATATTGTTCATTCCAAGATTTCTGAGCAAAATTGGAAAAACGATGATAAATGGAAAAGATTTGGCCATGTTGTAGATACAGGCAAAAGTAATCACCCCATTTGAAAACGCTATAACTTCTGCAGATGGTGCCAAATTATGTCAATTCGGTGTTGACATTTGTGAAGTAAACAAACGAAGAATACAAATCGACAAGCCATGAATCGGTTTAATCCTCAAGAACGGGGTATAGGAATAATTCTGAAGAAAGCATTTCCGAATCGCTTAAACTCTCGTTTTGGTGATTTGCACTGTACGGCCAGATCACTCGATTTGACCGTTCCAGACGTCTTTTCATGGGGTTTTAAAGTCGGGGTGTACAAGGTCTTCCCGTATATTTTGCACCCCATCTAAGGGAAAAGATATTCAAGTAAGGTTAATAAGAAGGTTTCATTTTCTTTTATGAACTCTGAGAATTTGTCGGCTAATATGTCAAAAAATGTTGGTAACTGTCAAATATTGACCGGTTGATGATTTTTTCTAATGGGACAGTGTGTTCATTCAAGTGTGTATGTAATATAATATGGGATTTTTTTTTTATTAATTGCAGAACCAAAATTCAAATATCACTAAAAGTTAGTGCATGTATTGAACATATTCATTAATTGATTAAAATCAAATCAGCTTCGCATAACTTTGTTCAAACTCAAGAGTTTTTGTGAAATTCACTTGACTTTATTTTTTTAGGAAATTACATACTTCATCTTTGTTGCAACGATATTAAACACAACTTTAAAATTCCGCAAAAAATCCTTTGAAAATTGTAAAACATCAGTAATCATAATAAGAATATCAGAAAACTCTTATTCAAAGTGAAATTTTTGCATTTTACACCATTATACCTAAGTCTAATAGCACCTTATAAGTTTTGCTACCATGCAGAAACTTTTGGTGATATTTGAAATTTGGTTATGCAATTGATAAAAAGAACCATATTATTATGTTGCACACTTAAATAAAAACACTGTCAATTATTACACTTTTGGATTCTACGTAAAATTCTAGACAGATATGATGTATCATGTCCTATGCCTGAGTTCATAAAGAATTACCGTAAATGAGCAAAGGCGTTATTATGCTAGGGAACAGTCCATCTACGAGTCCATCCATCCCACGGCGCTCAAGTCGTCGTTGATGACAAGATTTTATCACGTGAATAGCAATTTATTTTTTCGAGTTTCGCAGTATCATTTTCAATATTTCTCGAGTTACAAGCAGTCAAAGATCTTTTCCATTCTTGTCAGAGATATATTCTGATTATTTCTTATCGAATCAAAATGAAATTTGGTACACAGTTCATCTGTAACGTTCTGTGGAAAAAATGATTCCCTACTCTGCCCATAGAGGGCGCTTTACCTTAGATCCAAAGTTCATACTTCGCATATCTTTTTAGTCTCGATAGATTTCTCAAAAACAACTACGCCGTTTAAAAAATTAGGAAAGACAACAACAACCTGCACAAAAAATTAACTCTTTGTACGGGTCGATAAATCTCACTGTTTGGCCGCAAATCGAAAGTACCAACTCATGTGAAAAAAAAAATTCTTTGAATGACATAATAACAAACAAAATAGGACACAAAAAAACATAAAACAACGCGAACAACAAAAAACAAAACAGAAACAACAAAAGCAACAACAAAAACAATACAAAATCAACAACAAACACACACAAAAATGAGTTGTGTTTTTTGTCGTTTTTTTTGTTGTGCGGTTTTTGTTTTGAATTCATGTCATTCAAACATTTAATAATCCTAAAAACCGCGTAGTTGCTTGGAGAAATCTATCGAGATAAAAAAATGCGAAATATGATCTTTGGATTTCAGGTAAATCGCCCTCTAGGGGGAGAGTAGAGAAACATTTTTTCCACAAAAAGTTATAGATGAACATGCTGAAAATGTGTACCTACCAGATTTCATTTTGATTCGATAAGAAATAATCAGACTATATCAATGACAAAAAAAAAAGATCTTTGACGGCCTGTACCTCGAGAAATATTGTGATTTTGAATTTTTGTTATATGACTCACGACCATTATCTCAACACATATGTATAATCAGCCCCATAAGTTTCCTGGCGTTATTCCTGGACAACCTATACAAAACAAGTCGGACCTACCAGCGATGCTGACAAAAACTAGGGTGAACTGCACTTGATTTCACTAACTCAGACACTACAAAGTTCTAAAAGAAGCGAGTTCTCTCACGTTGTTGGAGAAGCGAATGAATGCATGAGTTGAGAGAACCGCGCCTACTATTATGCGAACTACCATCTCTTAACTCGAGAGTCGGCGTGTGGGGACAGGTGGGGCCCGATCGTCGAGTTAGGGAGCAATCGCCCCCTGGAAGTAAATTTGGCGTGGTTTTCTCGAAAATAATGATGCCTATTCTTGAACAAATACAATGTAGATGGTAGCATATGATTCCCGTTTGGCATAGTCTCCCACGTTTCAAGAATAGCGAAAGTCTGGGAAAAATAGGGATGGAGAAAATAATGCGATGGTAACTAGTCTGCTCTCTCAAAAATATTCTCCCTTCTATCAAGTTCGAGGGAGCCGTTGTTCCCTAACTCGAGGATTGGGTCCCTGGTTGTATGAAAATGCCAACCAAGTTGTCTACCAAATGACCGTGACCACATGGATGAAGTTGAGGATCTCAGAGGAGACCGGCGCGCGGCGTACTCCATGATACTAAAACACACTTGGGCGGCAGTGGACCAAATCAAGCCGTGGATGTGGACACAAAACATAGAACTTTTTCTTAAATGGGAACTGTCAAACCACTTTTCTAGTTGTGACTTCTAGTTATTAGATCATTGGTGACTTCTGTCACCGGCGCCGCTGAAGTCACTCCCTCTGATTTGTATCACCTGTGTACCTGTCAGCTGGTTTGTCACTGTCATTCGTGGTTTGAATTCGAAATGTCAATTCAATTATTATTGAATCAGTTTGCATTGTGCATGCCTTTCTTCTTACAATGAACATTGTAACTTTATTAAATCTATATTCCGGTGAGCAAGTCTGCAGAAAATAAATGCTGTGTTCCCAACTGTGAAGAAAAATACACCAGCAGGAACCATTCTCGGGGTCCATATTCTGAAGACTATGGAGATATCTGTCCTGAGTGGATTAAAAAGATCGCGAATCCAGGCTTATCTGACAAAAATGCCAATATAATTCTGTTTCTGGATAAACGATTCGACAGTCTCGATTCAAGAGGTTCAGCGTGCCTGGAAAAACTCTGCAGGCCGCAGTAAGGTCGGAGCCAGAGGACATGTTGCTTTCTGATGGTATGAAGCTATAAAAGTACCTACCTTTTTTTGTTTTGTAATAGTTTTCGGTTTGTGATAGTACCTAAAGGTTCAATTATTTCTAAATTGATTATATATTTTTACATTAATACAGAATGTTTTTTCTATATTTCCTAGAATGTTATTTCTGAAACGTTTTGATCAAATACTATAAAAACGGTAGGTTGATATCGATTTTTATAAAATTTGGTATGTTATGTTTGGTGATGATAAGTCACGTTTTGATATGGTTTTGTTCATGGTCACAAGGTCATAAGTGTATGAATTGATAATGTCGCAGACAAACTACTTGGAGATAACTTCTTGAATAGCAGGCACCGAAAACTATTGTTTCCTTCAAAAAGATATTTTCTTTACAGATGATTTTTGTATCTGTCATTTTTGATAATCAAACCAATAACATTATTCGTAGAATAATTCCGATCAGATTTTATTTTATCATTGGTAAATCATGTTAATTATCAAAAAAGAAAAAAATTCAAAAAAAATATTTATAAGGAAGATATCTTTTCATATCAAGAATCTGATTCCAACTTTGTATTTGACGTTCTTTATTCATAATATAGGGTGATTCATTTAGACCTTTTTTTTCAATTGTTGATAAAATACATGAAATGGAATTGGATGGCGGAATCTTCATCATGACCTGAAAGAACAATCATTGACATATAATTTAGGGCCGTTTGCACCGATCGTGATGTAAGCCTAGCTTTATTTAGCCGGCTCAATTTTTTCAAGCGTGGCTTGTATTTAGTTTGTTTCACCACCCTGATTTTTTGACAGTTTTACTAAGCGGGACAAATGAACTATTTTGTTCAATTTCTTCAACAAACTTCACACGAGAAATTTCAATTTGACAGAGTTAGTTGAGGTTATGAAATATTGTTTGTTTTGATTACAAAATGAAGAAAAAATTGCACTTTAGTTAATATTCGATGGTACAGGCACAGTTTATATAATATACAGTTGGCTCACTATTTGTCGTAACCTTTGAAAATCATGTACCCAAAGCAATTTGCCGAAATCCCTAAGATCAAAAACAAAAACCGAGAACTAGTTTTACGAGGGAGAAAACTGGAAAAAGGCGATCGATTTCCAAGCGGTGTACGAAACTCCAACGACGAATCTCAGTCGGAATTTCCGATCGGCAACACCTGGTATAATATTGTGATCAGAGCGAGACTGTGAATGCGGCGAGCCGGAGCAACTTTTGACGAGTGAACCCCCTAGCCTCGGTCTTTAGATATTATTCGATGGTACAGGGCCTCAGTAATCCTTTTGATCCAGATTCATATAATACAGCATAAAGCCGTAACCGAACGTACAATTTGACCAACTTTTTGCTTAAACAATAGACACCTTTCAAATTTTGAAGCTTTGGAAAAAATTGAGGTTAGAAAGCCACTAAAAGCTAAGCTTATTCAATTAAGCCTAGAAATTTCTCCGCTTATAAGTAAGCTTTGCTTTGGCTGCCTTAAGCTAAGCTTTCTAAGCAGTGCAAGAGATTTTTTCACAAAGCTTGGCTTAATTGACAGCCGGGCTTAAATTACGATCGGTGCAATCGGCCCTTTGTCTTTTTTATGCAAAAAATACCTTTTGTGCAAATTCAATGTGGAAACATATTATGAATATTTTCGAAAAAACTTCCAGACTTCAATATTCTCATGGATAGAGTGAGGGAAGAAATTCTAAACAGAAGTCACTCAGTCAGAGATGCCCAAAGAAAACTGGAAATCATCTATACAACTTTTATCGCACAGAATGGAGGACCTGTAGAGCATTTACTGCAATTCTCTGTTGGTGATTTCGTTTGATCATGGATATATGTATGTGTATGTCTTTGTTCAGTTTGTGTTGAAACATACTGATTTTTTCTCATTGAGTTAGGTACCACAGATTTTTGTTTGTATAAAAAAAATAAATAGCGAATATTATCTAAACGGCTTGAGATAGGTATAGATTATTTCAAGCAAACTAGCCTCTATTTTTGATGAACAATCAAATTCCGTAACGATATACAGGGTGTTCTATTTCATATTTTCGACTAATTGGTGATTTTATGAGTCCTCATTGGGTTCAAATTCTGACATCACCCTGTATACCTAATTGCCAGCCATTCTAACCAACTGGAATGATAAATCATAGTTTTGTGTGTAGGAAAAAATTAGCAGAGTCACGAAATACTAGGCACCTATTTTTTTTTCACTACTTATAAATAAATAAATGCGTTTTTTGCAAATGAAAATATCGCCATTATAGCCCAAACTATTGGAGATAAGTATAGGACGTCTTGTAGAAAGTTACCTTCATTTTTTATGCAGAATTCATTTCTGAAATAATATACAAGGTATTTCATTTAATTTTTAAACGTTGGGTCCAGCCCAGGGAAAACTGAGCATCCTGTATATGTCAAATATATATGTGGACTTTATTTTGACTGCTCCCCACCACCTTTTTCTTCGTTTTCAAATATATTATGTCAATAAGGTTCCTTTAAAAACAATGAGACTTCATATTCAACTTTTTTTTCGTAAATCGCATGTTCCGAGATAAGGTAGTAGAGGATCTTATAGTGTTTTCGATTGGGAAAACAAGGGTTGCACTGGGTTTGACCTCGGGCAAAACCAGTTATGATGAAAATTTGCTCTAGGGCAATCCCAATCGAACATACATTTTTCATCGTGTCCTATAATACTGCACGGTAAAATTCCGATTGAATTGAAATTGGAATCATTAAACTTCTTGAAAATCTAATATTATGTTGTCTCTGCGTAGCGGCTGAAGTGACTCTAAAACTAAACTAATTAGAAGTCCATTTCTAATTGCCAAATGACAAAATCTTGAGACTAATCAATAGTTTTGTATTATATAGATCATAGATACTAGGAAACATTTTTTTGAGAAATTAGGTATATGCACCAGATTTTAAATGAAATTAATTCAGTTTTGAGTAGGTACTAGTTTTCCATAACTAGTCAACGCCAGTATTTCTTTTTTTCCGGCAGTACTAGATCCAACAATAATAATTAACTCGAAATCTGTTGTCCACTCACAGAATCACCTCACGCGACGTTTATATCCACCATTTTTCATGTTTTTTTCAATTTTGCTATTGCACTGAAATTGCACTATACCAGCACGAGCTCAAAGACCTCGTGCCGAAAAATCTGCACTGAGTGCAAAACTCATTGACCCGGTTTCCCAATCGAACATACAAATCCGCTTGATTTCTACCAATCGAACATAAATATTGCCCGAGTGTTGCACCAGTGCTGCCCGATTTTACCAATCGAAAACGCTATTATATGGGACACCTTATACAATGGTGTCCGAAATAGTAAGGGGGCCCTAGGTGGATTTAAAAGTTCAATCCATTTGTCAGTTTGCGTGTCCTGATGGCGTTCTTTCTTCAAAAAGCGAAATGAGGGGATGCGTCATGTAGGACTTCCTGAAACTATAATAATTGAACAAAGCAGCTAGCTAGCTATAGATTTTTGTACTAGGCAAAAAATACCCTCAGTTTTGAGAAAATCTTAATTCGTGATCTCACGATGGCCAAGTATGCTTATTCAATTACCCTGTCTAGAATGATGATGCTGGTTTGAGATAAGAAAATTATCGGAGTCAGTCCTTCCATAAGACGATTCTTTCATAATATCACCGTACATAAAATGGTATAGGAGGATACTAAGCCCTCGAGAGTCACCCGAGAACCGCCGAAGTTCCTAACACATTCCCGCTCTGCTGCATACAGCACAAACTGAAATACTCAACGACAACGACCTACGTACAAGTTGGCGATGTGAGCGACAAGAGTGTTTTATACTTTGTCCGTTACTCTCGTATCAAACACTCGCGCGTTCAGCAATCGGCCGTCTTTGATGATGCTAGTTCAAAGTGCCGCGTTGTAGTTTCTATCTTAATATTTAAAATAAAGTCTTGTTGGTTATCATGCCGCATCACTTGATAACGGCTGGACCAAATTTCATGATTTTTGCTTTGTTGGATTTGTCTTTATCACAAAAAGGATAATAGCTATTGAAATTTAGGAAAACTGTTGAAACTTAAAAAAACGAAAGTATTTAAAATAATCTGTCAATTAAACAACACTTTGACCATAGAAAAGTGATTAAAATATACTGATTAATAATATTAATATATTAATATTATAATATATTCACTTTTCTATGACTTTGACACTGACACGACCACTGGTTGCAGTTGTGTTCGGAAGTAAAGCTGTTTTTTGATTCGTTGGATTTTGTCTTTGATGTTGTGTATGAGAGAATTTAAATAGGTAGTTAACCAATAACTCCTATGAGGTATTGAGTTAACACGCTGTTATTTAACAAGCGCTCGCAACGCGGCGGGAAAAAAGCTAGTATTGTTATAAAGAGTAGCCCAATAATGCGAGGAAGTTTATTATAGTTTATTATATAGAGATAGAGCAACATTTTCATGGCTAAAGTTACAGGCCTACAATAATATATTGGAAAGCAATCCCAAATTTGAATCAGAGAATTGGATTCGGCGTGAAAGTCAGTGTAGGTTACAGTGGTTTCATTTGCGACATAAGGCGGTGATGTGAAGCTATTGAGGATTTACCAACATCTAGGAAAAAACATTATCTTAGTAGATTAGCTACAAAAACCAAGGATCTGGAATTGAAGCTTGCAATTATTATGCTTATTTTCTTATGTTGGAGGCAAGGTATTTATTCTTTAAAAAATATGTGCGATAATGTATACAGGGGGCCTAACTCGGCGAAATTAGCGACGAAGAAACTTATTTTATTCAAATGGAACACCCTGTTTGCTTTTTTTATTTTTTAGACTAACATCTAAATTCTAGTCTGTTTGATACTCCCGATCTGTTCAAGACGTAATTTAATGTAAACATGTTTGTATTTTAACCAACGTCAGCTGGACAAATATGAATAGTGCTTTTGAGGACACTCTAGAAAAGGATCAGAGAGCAAAAGATTTTTTAAAATGTTTCGAAAAATGAAAATGTATTTCTTTTAGACAGGGTGTTTCAGATTTGAATCGGGAAATGTCGATGGAACTTGTGCACGCCACTGTGGAAAATAATCAAGGTAGAATGAAATTATGACGGAAATTATGACATGACATGAAACATGGATAACGGCAATCAGATGCTTACAGTTTCAATTGGTTCAGTTCTTCAAGTCATCCAATTCCAATAACAGTGGCACTAAGACTGAGATCCATGAAAGCAGATGCCGCTGGAAAAGCCGTCACTATAAATAAAATAGAACATAAAATAGGATCGCTGTATTTCGTTCATGAAAAATATGGACTATGCAAACAAAGTAAAAACTAAAACATCTGAAACAATTTTTGCTTGTCTCGTCTTCTTTCTCTCAGTTTATAGCTTTACTAGTGCTAATAGCACAATCGATTCTTGTTAAAGGGTTGTTCATAGAAAATATTACTGGTAATCGATCTATCCGTACCTACCCCGACACTGCTCAGGTCGAGCACACACAACCCACATAAACGTTCGACTATTCGACAAACTTTCAATTCTGATGAAAGAAAATGAAGAGAATGTGATAACTCGAGCAGATCACTTGGAAATATTATACCAAAAAATGATTTTGATAAGAACTCGACTCATATTTCTGTTCTTCCTTACGACAACAATGGTTCTGTCCTCATGCAGCCTCACAAATAAGTATATATTTTTTTCACTATCCCTAAGCTCACAAGATAAATCCACCAATATTTTCTAAATGGTACTTCCAAGAGTACCTACTTACTTCCAACCGATTATTTTCAGATTCTTTTTCGATCCATAAATCTTGGTTTTGCACTTCCTCAAAGTCAATAAACTTCTGAGCCATTCTTATTATGTGGAAAGGCGTTGTTATTTTGTTGACAAATAATATTGATCCTACACTGTATACATATTTTGATGTTTTCTAGTCGCCGCTTCTACGGTAGTGGAATCTCTAAGTTTATCCCATCTACCAAGAAACTTCCTCTATTTTCTCAAATGTGCTAGAAATACTTGATTTGAAAAGCAAACTCCATGCTATACGGAAAAATATAGTTTTCTTAACTTTTTAGTTGGTTTATTGAAACTATCGCCAGAAACAACAAAGAGGAACACGTATTGAGAAGTAAAAAAAAATATAGGTGAATATTGATCCATTAATTCAAAAGTTGAATCTTTTGCGTAAAATGTCTGAGTCACTTTTCTGAGTGCTTATTGCATGATCCAGATTCACCAATAAACGAAGTACCAAGTTCAAGTAGGTACGTACACCTTCTAAATAATATGGAATTTTTGATAGTATTAATAGAGCAAAGCAAATGCTTATATTATAAACTATCTTTGTTAGTTCTTTATAAAGTGTATGAGTCTTTTTCAAGAAATGTGAGTCCACGCATTTAGACTACGATTCAACTAAGAACTTCACACCGACGAAGTCTCCCTCTCTCTCAGGCTGCGTGGGGGCCTCATATAGCCTGAGAAAGTTGAATCATACTCCACTGGTGCTTCATAAATACCACCCAATGAAGTAAGCATTTATTTGTTCCGTTGATCATTTTGGAGATATTTGCAAGAAAAAAAATCACAGTTAAGGGGGTGCTTTGACGCGTTGTACCTCAGAATATTAGACGTGAAAAAAATAAAATTTTGGGAATACCTATAAAAAATGCTGTGTAAGGTATATTGTATATGGGTAATGATAATAATATTAAGTTAAAATAAAATAGTTTTGTATATTCTTATAATAATTGGGAACATTATTGAGTAACTGCATCGACAGCAATATGACCATCCTGTGTGGTTTCTATGCGGATTGCTTACGCAGTATTTATGTTCATATTGTAATTGGGTAATAGAGTAATGAACTGAGTTCAACTGAGTTGTAATTATATGCATTGAATAAATTAGTCTACGTTAGAATACAGTAAAACATGGTTGTTTTACTGGTCCTTCTGGGGACTCTTCCCTCAACTTATTACATGGCGATCCTGCCAGAGGCATAAAAATATGCTTATGGAAAGTTAGAGAAGTAAAAGTTTCTGAAGTGGAGAAGTTATAAAAGTGATGCCTAATGGGAAAAGGTAGTACCTAATGGCGCGTAGCAGATGTACCAAACATAGAGTTACTCTCGTTTGTGATGGTGTTATTTGGTGCCCGAGTGTTCCAGATGCAAAAAGGAGACGAGAAGCGAGGAGCAACTAATATAGATGTTTCTCCTTGTCCATGTCGGTGCCAAACGAGTTTCGCTACATTTTAGAAGAGGTACGAGTTTTTCATAGGAACTTAGGGAAAGACTCAATCGAGAGAAGACAAGATGCAGATGCAACGAAACGGAAAATAAGTAAGTTAGATAGTGTAAAAAATGATTTGAAGGACTTGAAGGTTAAATTTAATAGTGTTCAACGCGATGCAAAAACTACTGTTGAAGTGAAAGAATATGTGAAGGGTATACCTAAATATTTAGAGGTCATAGATGATATTTTAAAAAATAGGTTAAGTTTATCTCAAACTGAACAATCAGAATGTGATAAGCAAAGTGATAATAACAGTATTGATTCTGCTTGTTTGGAAGAAAATAAGATGTCGGAAACTTTCGGCTAGCTTGCTGCCTGTTATGAATGGACTTGAGTCCACAACAAAACAGCTTATTGATGCCATTGAATTGTATTGCGATATGTTGAATCCTGATGGTAAAAAATTACTAATTAATTACGTTTTGAAAACTCGTCTCTCTCAAAATGCAAAAATTAGGCTACAAAGTAATTATGCAACTTGTAATGCTCTGATAACAGATTTGAAAGTTCATTTTTTTACAAAACAGTCAGCATCAGCATTGTCCTTCCAATTGAACAATAGTAGGCAAGGTACAAAATCCGTTGAGGATTTTGGGAAAACTGTAGAGGAGTTACTAGTAAATCTTACTATTAGTCAGGCGGACGGCGATGATGATAGTTTGTCTGTTCTGTCAAGAGTAAACGAGAAGTTAGCCATAACTGCTTTTGCCAATGGTTTGCGCAATAATGACTTGAAAACCATCGTAAAAGCACGAAATTACTCAAAGCTCAGTGAAGCTATTAGAGGAGCAAAAGATGAGGAGCTCACGATCAGAAAAGATTCTCATCAGGTTTTTCATTTTCAAGGACGTGGAAATCGTTTTCAAAACGGCAATCGCGGTAGAGGTTTTGCATCTTTTCGTCATAACAGTCATAATAGTCATTCTAATTTTAGAAATACCAGTAATTTTATAAGAGGTCAAAATAATCGACAAGGCTTCCGATGGGTTTAAAAGTTAGTCCATCAGCTTTTTCGAGGGCCATGACAATTGCTATGTCTGGGTTAAGTTGGGAAAGTTGTTTTGTTTACATGGATGATCTGATTGTTTTTGGTAATAACTTGCTAAATCATAATAAAAATTTAACGAAAGTTTTACAAAGGCTAAGAGACGTAAATTTAAAGTTAAATCCTAAGAAATGCGACTTTCTCAAAAAGGAAATTGTTTATTTAGGGCATTCAATTTCTGCAGAAGGAGTTTTTCCTGATAAAGAAAAAATAAAAGCTGTTTCAGATTTTCCAGTGCCAAAAAAATGACAACGAAACAAAAAGATTTGTGGCATTTGCAAATTACTACCGAAAGTTTATTCAAAATTTTGCTCAAATTGCCGCACCCTTAAATCAATTATCTCAAAAAAATGTTCCGTTTAGCTGGACACCAGAATGTCAAGAAGCTTTTGTTAGTCTAAAAAACTGTCTTGTCAATCCCCCAATCTTGCAATATCCTAATTTTGATTCGAGGAATATATTTACTTTGAAAACCGACGCCTCAGGAGTTGCGATTGGAGCAGTTTTGTCTGCAGCTGAAGTAATCCGGAAATTCCAGGAACATCTGATTCATTTTCCAACGACAGGCTTGATCACCCTGGAGTAGTTGAAATAATTAAATGTCCCAAAAAAATTTGCGAATTACGACCCATTTCTCAATCTGAATTTAAAGTGATAACTGATAGTGAAGAATATGAATACAAAGGTAAAAATATCATTTTTATGAATGAGGAAAATATTGTTTACGTTTGCAAAAATCAGGACACTCGATCGGCGTTGACACTAGGTGCATCGTTGAGAGACCTGAAAACTATATGCATGAAATATGATATTCCGGAATTAATTATGATAAAAAATGATGAGTGCGCACAATTCATCAAAGAATTCCTCAAAAATCGAAATTTGATAAGAGATAACAATTTAAAGATATCAGTTATTAAAAATGTTAAAAATATTTCAGATCCAGAAACTAGACAAATAATATTGAACGATTTTCACATATTGCCTACCGGAGGTCACGCAGGGATAAATCGTATGCTAAATAATATAAAAAGATATTATTATTGGGTAGGAATTCAAAAAGACGTCGGCAATTTTGTGAAAAAGTGTGACGATTGCCAACGATATAAATATTTTAATCACAAGAAAGAGCCCATGACAATAATTACAACAACTGCGTCGTCAGCATTTCAAAAGGTGTTTATAGATATTGTAGGACCGCTCGAATCGGATTACGAGGAAAATATAGTTATTTTCCTAACAAGTTCGCAAAGTGATACTTTCCCGCACGCAAAAGCTGTTAGACGAACGACGCGAAGCGGAGTTCGGATATGCTTTAAGGGTGGGAAAGACACTTTGCGAACGTTTTAGGAACAATATTTTTTCTACGAGCGTTCACAGATTAGACACGAAAAACTTTAGATAATATATTATTTGAACGCACTTAAAAACATAGAACTTGAGAATAATGATTATTTATGCTTAACAATATATTTATATTGAAAGAACAGTTTGTGGCGGCAGCTGGAAATTGGATAATATGGGTATAATCAAAATCATAATTGATTTATTTTATATTTGAAATGCAAGGGCCGATCACTGTTCATAAAATTTCCTCTTTTGTCGCCTTATTCCCTGCTATTGGCAACACTGTTTTGCTTTGACATGACACTCTAGACAGCTGCGTCATTAAGATCAGTCAGTCTTCGTTTAATCGTTTATACTTTTATAAATTTGATTGTCCGTTTATTTGTATACATGATCAGGTTTTTTTGATGCCACTATTCAGCTCAAATCTTTCGAAGATTTCCGATAAACACAGTAGATTGCACCGAAATCAAGCAAGAACAACTCACAAATGCCGATTGAAAGTCGTCATTATCAATGTTTGTTTACGTTACTGGCGAATGCGTTTTTAACGCAAAAAAAAGGGTGTGTTTCATTTTCATTTTGACTGAAAAGGGAAAAGTAACAAGAACATTATTTTGTGCATTACAAAGTGCATTATCTACAGTTTGGTTGGTATGGAAACGAAGTTCAAAACAACAAATTGGTAGGTAGTTATTTGAGTTGACATTTGAGTGCGGGAAAAAATTTTCCAGCACTAGTGGGGGAAAAGGTTACTTTGCACACGCAAATGAGTGTGCGAAGTGGCTACTTTGCGCACGCTCGTAGAAAAAATACATTTTGACATTGCAGTGTGAGTTAAGTTCGTAGAATGTTATGCGTTAAAAAATAAAGAGGCTTTAACCGTCGCTAGATCATTTGTCGATAATTTTATCTTGAGATATGGAATACCTGACGAGGTAGTTTCTGATCAAGGTACTGAATTTTTGACTCAAGTCTTCAAAGAAACTTGTAAATTATTAAAAATAAAGAGACTCAATTCTACTGCTTATCATCATGAGACTTTAGGCTCTTTAGAAAACTCGCATAAGTCATTGGGAAATTATTTACGCATTCAAGTGTCTGAAAATCCTTTCACATGGAGTACTTGGCTAAACTATTGGAGTTTTTCTTACAATAATACAGTTCATACTGAAAGCAAGTATACTCCATTTGAATTGGTTTTTGGAAAAACTTGCAAACTTCCAAGTAATATTTTAAATTCTTGTGATCCCGTCTATAATTTTGACAATTATCCTATAGAATTGAAATATAGATTGCAACACGCTTGGAATGATGCAAGAAATAATTTGATGGTATCAAAAACGAAAAGAAAAAATGGATGTAAAAAGTAATCACATTGTGTATCAAGTAGGAAGTAAGATTATGTTAAGAAATAGTGCGCGAAACAAAATGGACGCTGTTCACAATGGACCATATGAAGTGATAGAAGACAAATCGCCAAATATTGTGATAAAAGTGGACAACAAATTAGTGGAAGTGCATAAAAATAGAGTGAGGTTATATAATTGTTAAAGAAAAAAAAAAAAAACAACACTTTTTATTATGTTATGTTAAGTGTGTTTTTTTTTCCTTCGCGCGGTAGGTGTAAGGTATATTGTATATGGGTAATGATAATAATATTAAGTTAAAATAAAATAGTTTTGTATATTCTTATAATAATTGGGAACATTATTGAGTAACTGCATCGACAGCAATATGACCATCCTGTGTGGTTTCTATGCGGATTGCTTACGCAGTATTTATGTTCATATTGTAATTGGGTAATAGAGTAATGAACTGAGTTCAACTGAGTTGTGGTTATATGCATTGAATAAATTAGTCTACGTTAGAATACAGTAAAACATGGTTGTTTTACTGGTCCTTCTGGGGACTCTTCCCTCAACTTATTACAGCTGGTCAATCAAATGATTCTTGATGATTTTTCACAATAATCTACAGGGTCTTGACAAATCATAGTAAACAAAAAACTTCAGTTTTTCCAAAAAACACGGGTTTTTTGAATGGATTGCCCAATTTTTTATTCCAGATATTAATTCTTTACAAAATACTTTTTTGATTGACACGTACTACATTGTCCAAACCCTTGAATTGATAGTTTGCAAGTTATTCATAAAATTACTTTATCGAAAATAATGTAAATAACATGGGTCCTATGATTGAACGTTTACGTTAACTTAACGTGTCTGTTAAGATTGTTTACTAATGCAAATCTTCCATTTGCTAACAGCGTTACCATGGTGAAATGGACATGTTAAGTTAACGTAAACGTTCAATCATAGCCCCCCATATCAGTTTGAGCTACAGAACAAAGTAAAATCAACCCAATTTTTTTTGTCTAGAATCAATATCTGAAACGGGAAAAGGGGCATTCAATTTGAAAAAAAAAAAATTTTTTCAAAAAATCGTAGTCCGGTTTTTTTCATGTAGAGCACAAAGCTTGGCACAAAGTCATTTCTATCTAATGAAGATTTTGTCTAGAATGAATACATCTCGGAATACATAATGTAGATACCTATGTATTTCCAAAACGGTGAAAGATGGCCATAGATGTTATCTGATAAACTGATCTTAATATTCAGAAAGAGATCTAAATAACATTATCCTCATTATAAACATTTTTTCCAATGAAGTAATTATAAAATGTAAATAATTTGAAAAGAGAAATGATCAAGATTATTTGGATGACCAGCAATTTTTACAGAAACCCCCAAAATCCTATCGTTTTACGTCTAATAGTCTCTGAGATACAAAGCTTCAAAGTACCTGCCTTGGCTGACATTTTTTTTTAAATGCAAATATTTCCAAAATGGTCATAGATGATTTGAAAAACTGTCCTTCATTTTCTAAAAGGAATCAGAATGTGGAATAAAAAATGAGGGTTCCCATTCAAAATAAGGAAGTTGGTAGCTACATCCGGTATAACCGGAAGTTAGAAAACTTTCACTATTTTGAAAAAGTAGTTCATGGTCGAGAACCTTGGTATGTAAATTTTTATGGGCGTTACATTTTCACTTTCTCATATAAGGCTCGATATAAGGCTAATTGTCCTTTTGAAAGAAATACCCTGTTTAAGGGTTGATAGGGTTATCTTCAACGGTTATAAAGATATTTACGTTTTTCTATATAAGGAATTAGGTACTTACTTAGCACTTTCTGTCCAATTTATTATTTTTACTCCGAGTATTACTCCTTGGTCCTTATATACATAATGTCTTGATAATATTATTTGGAATCAGTAAAGAATTCTTTATCGAACTTCATGATACAATACAGGGTGTCCCATTTAAAAACAAAAATTAAAGGTCAAACATTTTTTACTTCTGATAAATCAGAAAAAATACCACAACTTTGCTAATTTGAAGCACTCTCTGGGGATCAATTCTTGACCGTTCGCAAATTTTGAACGTATACGCAAAAATGCGATCGCACAATTGCGTATACGTTTTAATACGAAGGCTCAAAAACTGACCCCCTCTGGGGTTAATATTAACGAAAATATACGTGAACACCCTGTACCGAGCCCTGTACTCACTTACATAAGAATGGAACTAGGACTAAGATGTCCTGGATCCCAGGGTAAATCTTGATATCTCCTCTAAAAAAAGCTGCTATCAAGCTGAACAAGAAATAGAAACATTGAAAAAGAACGAGGCTTCAAGATTTTGATAATAAAAAAAATCTGTCCTTATGACTATGTATACAGTGTGGTCACTTCACTTAGCGACGAAGAAACTCATTTTATTCAAATGGAACACCCTGTTTGTTGATGTCATAAAATGTGCCGTCAATTATGGTCGTCAATTCGTATCATGATTCAAGACTATAGTGCTGCATGTTTGTTATTTATTTCTTCGACTAACATCTAAAGTTTAGTCTGTTTGATACTCCCGATCTGTTCAAGACGTAATTTAATGTATACATGTTTGTATTTTAACCAACGTCAGCTGGACAAATATGAATAGTGCTTTTGAGGACACTCTAGAAAAGGATCAGAGAGCAAAAGATTTTTAAAAATGTTTCGAAAAATGAAAATGTATTTCTTTTATACAGGGTGTTTCAGATTTGTATCGGGAAATGTCGATGGAACTTGTGCACGCCACTGTGGAAAATAATCAAGGTAGAATGGATTTCGACGGAAATAATGACATGACATGAAACATGAATAACGGCAATCAGATGCTCACAGTCTCAATTGGTTCAGTTCTTCAAGTCATCCAATTCCAATAACCGTGGCACTAAGACTAAGATCCATGAAACCAGATGCCGCTGGAAAAGCCGTCACTAGAAATAAAATAGAACATAAAATAGGATCGCTGTATTTCGTTCAAGAAAAATATGGACTCCTCTAAAAAAAGCTATCAAGCTGAACAAGAAATAGAAACATTGAAAAAGAACGAGGCTTCAAGATTTTGATGATAAAAAAATCTGTCCTTATGACTATGTACACAGTGTGCTCACTTAAGTGTGCAACATATGGGATTCTTTTTTATTAACTGCACAACCAAAATATAACTATTGCCGAAAGTTGGTGCATCTTCGATAATCATATTAGGTGCACTTAGAATGGTTGCAAGTCAAACAGCATACAGGGTAAGCCAAAAAATTTGAAAATTGTACAAGAGTAAAAGTACCCTTATATCAGAAAATTCAGCAAAATGTTATAAAGAAAACTGGTTTAGAACTAAAAGTTATGCCTAAATACCAAATTATGGCCTCATCTATATTTTTTTTAAACATCTAATTATTTTTCAAAAAAATGTTTTTTTTTATGTTCACCCTACAGTTTCATTAATTATCCAAAAACAAATCAATTTCGCATTAGTTCAAATATAAGCATATTTGGAAAATTTACCTAAATTTTAAATTTTTTAGGGAATATTTGCGATATTTTAAAGTTGTGTTTAATATCGTTGCAACAAACATGAAGCTTGTGATTCCCTAGTAAAATTAAAATTTAGGTAAATTTTCTAAATTATATGCTTAAATTTGAACTAGGTTAAGCGAAATTGATTTGTTTTTTGAATAATTTATGAAACTGTTTAGGGTGAATATAGAAGAAAAAAATTTTTTGGGAATTAATTAGATGTTTAAAAAAATATTTTTTTCTAAAATAAGGGTACTTACTTTACTCCTGTACAATTTTCATATTTTTTGGCCTACCCTGTATGCTGTTTGACTTGCAACCATTCTAAGCGCACCAAAAATAAATATCGAACATGCACCAACTTTCGGCAATATTTGTATTTTGGTTGTGCAGTTAATAAAAAAAAAATCCCATATGTTGCACACTTCAGTGATCACACTGTATTACTGTATAATAGCCTACCTAGAGTGCGAGACAGAGTGTTTTAAATTTTCATAGTGTTGCTGTATACATAAAGCATGGAAAAAAAATGCGAATTCAATATAACAAAACACTGGAGTTCGCAGATAACAAAATAATTTTGTTATTATCAAAACCTTGTTCTTCATGTTTCGATAACTGGTTTAGCTTAATAGGTCCTCTTTTAGAAATGTTGATTGTTGAGACCTAGGATTTCTGGAAGCACAAATTCTTACCTGTAATGTTGAAAAACGTCCCCGTCTATTCAAGATTTATTCAGATTCGAGAAGAGGCCATAAAAATTGAACGCTTTTCAGACAGGATTCGGATTTGGGAAACAAAATTTTGAATGGAAAAATAAAGCTACTAAGAATTTATCGAACAATCTGAGTTATTCATTTTTATATTGGTCTAACATTTCAGAACTATTTTGGATTGAAAATGGATGGAAATAAATAACATAAGATTCGAAAAGTATCAGCTGTTTAGTGATTCTCCTCTATCACTTTCAAAAAAGCTTAGCGGAAGCCCTTATACAACGTTGCCGCTACCGGCATGCGTGATTCAAACCTCTAGTACGAATTTGGAATGATCGAAATGGAAGTGACAAGTGAGTTTATAGCCTAGTTTACATCGATAACTCGTTTAGTTCGGTCCGATAGGACCAAGTGGGTGGGGATAGTACGGTAGAACCAATGATTGCTTTTCGCCCGTTTACACCGTCTTGCCACGCGTGAACTAAATGTGTACGCCCACAATTCGTCAAATGTCAAAAACAAGTCGTATTCATCAACACAATTCGTGACAAAAAAAAACATAAGTAAGTACGCTCAGATTGCCTTTGAAACTCAGAACCAACACAATTCACAATAATAACAATCAACATAACCTCATCATTTTGATCCAGATCGAACCAAATTTAGTTCGGTACACTTGCTGGCGAGTACCGAACCAAGAGCGGACCAGCTTAGTCGGCAACTGTTTACACCATTCGAACCAAAAATTTGGTTCGGATATAGTCCGAATTTGGTACTTGGCCCGCGGACCAAGTTGTCGGTATAAACTAGGCTTATGATGGGACCGCTTGCCGCTTCAAACTTTCAAACTGTCGAATGTTCATCCTGTCGCATATAACGATTCTTTACCTTACCACGAGCCCATACCAAAATCGGTCTCCCTATTGGTTGGATCGTCTACAATCATTCACGTGCTATAGGCAACCAGCAAATCAGTCACAGTCACATCACTGCTGATTGCCGATTGCTTGATTGCTATATACTTATAATCATCCAAAAGAATGCATGATTTATTCTTGAGCAAATTTTATTTTTATTTTGTTTTTAATAAAATAACAAGATTATTATAATAATTATTCTGCATTATTGACTTCCGGAAAGGTTTTTTTTTCGACTACCCTGATAGGTACCTGTATTTTGATGTGACTACTGATCTGTACTCAGTACTCATTTTATTTGAGGTGGGTTAAATAGGTATTTATAGTGGATTTAGTGACTATAGTGTATACCACAATATGGGGGTTAATTTCGGAGTGGATCACCTACCTACTATGGCGCGGTGATCGGATAAATCTATCAACCAAATATTTCGCTAATCGGGGTGGTGTATAAAAAAGACAGTGTTATTAACATATACTTATAAATACAATATACCGCGGGCAGCTTGTTGGGACTCCCGCGAGGATGTTGAAACAGACATATACTTTTACACATAAGGTAAGTGTACCAATTATCGACAGTGTCCTATATATCGACACTTTGACCACATTTATTCAAATAATAAGATTTCCACAAACGCCATCGACTTCATTATTTTTGTAAAAATATTTTCGTACTTTTTCGACCAATTGGCAACAGTGCTTTGGCGATCCCACCAGCTTCAGGGGTGCGTTCACAATTCTTAACCCGGAACTTTCGTCAAATGTTATAGTGTTTTCGATTGGGAAAACAAGGGTTGCACTGGGTTTGACCTCGGGCAAAACCAGTTGTGATGAAAATTTGCTCTAGGGCAATCTCAATCGAACATACATTTTTCATCGAGTGCTATAATATTGCACGGTAAAATTCCGATTGAATTGAAATTGGAATCATTGAACGTCTTGAAAATCTAATATTATGTTGTCTCTGCGTAGCGGCTGAAGTGACTCTGAACTAAACTAATTAGAAGTCCATTTCTCATTGCCAAATGACAAAATCTTGAGACCAATCAATAGTTTTGTATTATATAGATCATAGATAGGCACTGGGAACAACTTTTTTGAGAAATTAGGTATATGCACCAAATCTTAGATGAAACTAATTCAATTTTGAGTAGGTACTCGTTTTCCATAACTCGTCAACGCCAGTATTTTCTTTTTTCGGCACCACTAGATTCCAACAATAATAACTCTAACTCGAAATCAGTTGTCCACTCACAGAATCACCTCACGCGACGTTTATATCCACCATTTTTCATGATTTTTTTCAATTTTGCTAATGCACTAAAATTGCACTATACAAGCACGAGCTCAAAGACCTCGTGCCGAAAAATCTGCACTCAGTGCAAAACTCATTGACCCGGTTCCCCAATCAAACATAAAAATCCACTCGATTTCTACCAATCGAACATAAATATTGCCCGAGTGTTGCACCAGTAGTGCTGCCCGATTTTACCAATCGAAAACGATATCAGTTGTGACTGTGGTAAATAATCCTCGTTCACGATTGTTCGACTTGTTATGGTTTATCATAACCTTTAAAATTTGAAAGTGTTATACATTGAACTCCATGTATGGAGTTCGATGATGTTATATGACTGTTACGGTCATTGAATAATAATACAACCATTTTACAAAAACACTAAATAATACCACCATAGCTATACTTTCTAAGCTTTCATTTTATACTGTGTTTCTAAGAAGTTATAAGCGTGTGGAATAAGGAATAAATGTAAAATATGGATCCCGGCATTCCAGGACAGTGATTCGTCGTCAGATAGCGCCTCTCATTCTCATTTGCCATTGTCAGAGGAAAATACTCTAAAGCATTGTCTGGAAAAAAGTTAATTGACAATGATGTTTTTTTAGCTTACAACTTTTCACCTTCGATTCGGTTTAATATCATTTTTCCATCGTCTGACATAATTGGTATCCGCATCTACCACAAGATTGTGTGATTCTGACGACATAATATTCATTTTTTAATTAAATTATCACCAGCCCTAATGTATCAACGATCAGCCGTGTAGTTTGTTGTTTTTGGTTTTTGGTTAGGATCACACGTTTGTACACACAACGCAGGCGCGACAAATCTTCACCAGCTAAAAAGTGGGTTGAAAAGTTGATCGCCCGGAGAATATTTACCCGAATTGTGAATGAGTGTGAATCTTACTCGGCGAGAATTGTGAACAGCTGGGAAAGGTCAGAGCGTCGCCGTGCGATCGCCCGACGATTTTGTGAACGCACCCCAGTATTTTTTGTTTGACTTTTAAATCTGTCATACGTCGTAAAACACTCGCGGCTGGATGTAGCTCCCGTCATCGATTTTTAAAATGGCTCATGCACACGTACGTCTTAAATATATCTGTACTGCTAAAGTGTATACGCGACGTTTTTGAAAACGTCACAGGCACCATATGATTGGTCGTGGCCGAATTTGGTATCCAAACAAGCTTTTGTGACTTGTGGTTTTGTATTGTGTGAGTTTGAAATCAGTGTTTGTGTTCAATTTGGACTTCTTTGGACTATATTTTTGGGTGTATTACATATATCGTGTGTCCCGTTAGTGCGTATTTGATAAGCCAAGTGGAAAGTCAGCTTTTGAGGTAATAAAAAATGTATTGTTTGGATATTTCCGTCTGACAGCTGACGTCATGACGTCACAGAAACCTAGCGTATTATATCGGCTTCTAAAAATGGTTGCAGTATGGGGGCCGCCATCTTGGCTGGACGTTGACCAAAACGTATGTCCGAGCTTGATTCGGCTATCAGTATCACTCTTAACATGACCAATGAACACACTTAACCCAACTTTTTGTCTATTTATATTGACCTTCACTCATAAGTGATTTTAAGTTTGTTTTTGTAAAATAGTTATTATCTGAAAGATATAATGTAGTTAGGCAGACAAGAAAGTAACTAGGAGTAGTTAGGTAATGTGGGCTGAGCAACAAAACACCTTTAAAGAGAATAAACTGGAACATTTTTGATGTAAACTCACATATTTGTATCCAAAATCATTGTAAGTACAAACGAACGCTCGTACCATTCATTTCCATCAAGTCTCGAATGCGAATGTAATCTTAAATGTATTTTTGTCATGTTAAGTTAAGGAGTATTCATGAATGTGTTCAAATTACCTTGAAAATTATACAAATCAATGTGGCATGACATTTCTATTCTTATTTTATTCAAGACAAAATATCTAATAGGGCCTATCTACCTTCCTATCTATTTTCAAATGGTTTAAGTCTATCTAGCAAAAATGGTAATATGGTACCTAGTACGGATCTTTACCAATACAAAAATATCACAAAAAGGTTAATAAAACATTTCATTAAAAACACTCGGCTCGAGAAAAGGCAATCCCAATTCTCACAAAATTCGCAAATCAATAATAATTATCCAATAGTCATTAAATTCTCACGTTCAAATGACACGACAAACGAACGAACGATTGGCTATGCTCAATATAGTATTAGTCTATGGCTATGCTTATGTTACCATCTACATTGAATTTGTAATTTGTGTTCAAAGTCACGCTTACGCCGAATACAATGTGGATGGTTGCATATGATTCCCGTTTGGCAAGCGGAAATCTGTCACTTCCACTTCGAAGTGAAAACAGCTGAATCAAGCTAAGACACACTTTTTGGTCAACGTCCAATCCAATATGGCGGCCCCCGTGGTGCAACCATTTTTATCACCGCTTTAGCAGTACAGATATATTTAAGACGTACGTGCTCATGCACCATGATACTACGTTGTCGTAGTATCATGCTCATGCACTAACCAGTAACCACAGTGTTGCCGTATCTCTGTCTGTAAAAGTTGGGTTTGGTTGGGACTGTTGGGAGTTGGGATTGTAGATTGTAGTTTGTTAGGGTGAGGGGGGAGGCTGTATCTTCAAGTTTATGTTTATGGGGTTATTTTGATGTTTAAAATTTGTGTCTTGCATCTTGCACTTACATCTCATCAGAATATTCATAAATACATTTAAATACCTAACCTTATTCTTTCGCGATACCAATCCGTTTTGATCATGGGTCTATGATGGATAGTAAAATATAATTGTGCTCTTTGTGAAGACATTTTCAAGCAATGAAAACCTGAACCGACATTGCAAGAATCATTTTGAATACGAAAATACTGAAGCATCCTCAGGCGAGTATTGTGACTACTTCACCACAAGACTGGCAATAAAAAAGACATTTCAGGATATTTTTTTGTGTAAAACATAATGTGGGATTTTTTTTATTGATTGCAAAACCAAAATTCAAATATCACGAAAAGATGATGCATAGCCGATAAACTTTATTAGATGCAATTAGAATGGTTGTAAGTCGAACATCATACACGGTAGGTCAAGAAATTTAAAAATTGTGCAAGAGTAATGTACCTACCTACGCTTATTTAAAAAAATACAGCAAAACGTTATAAAGAAAAAGTGTACAGAATCTAGAGTTTTGCCTTATTACCAAAACAAAGCGCCCTAGATTATTTTGGTCTGTATTAAATAATAACACATAACTCTGCTCCGCTCCGGTCACGAAACTAGCAACAATAAAATAATAAACTCAGAGGTAGGTATAATGGTATCGAATACAAAAATTGCACTTTGTATAAGAGTTTATTGGTATATACCTACCTACATTATGATTATTGATAGTTTAAAATGTTAAAAAGATCTTATGCGGAAATTCAAAGTTTTGTTGAATATTGTTGCATTGCAACGAAGATGAACTAAGTATGTGATTTCCTGTTAGAATAAAAATCTAAGTGTATTTCACAAAAATGTTTGAATTTGAAAAAAGTTATGAAAGAAAACAGTACCTACGTCACAACTTTAATATTCAGGCATAACTTTTAATTCTAGACAACTTTTTTTCACGACATTTTACGGATTTTTTTGAAATAAGTGATAGGTACTTTACTGTTGTTACCTTCATCAATTTCTATATTTTTTGACCCACCCCGTGTATGATGTTTGATCTGCGGCCATTCTAATCGCAACTAATAAGTGGATAGAACATATAGAACATACACCAACTTTTGATGATATTCAAATTTTGGATCTGCAATGAATAAAAAAATATCCCATATGTTTCACACAAAAGAATATCCTGAAATGTTTTTTTTATTGCCAGTCTTGTGGTGAAGTAGTCACGGTACAATACTCGCCTGGGGATGATTTAGTATTTTCGTCTTTAAATGATTTTTGCAATGTCGGTTCAGGTTTTCATTAGCCTAGTTTACATCGATAACTCGTTTAGTTCGGTCCGATAGGACCAAGTGAGTGGGGATAGTACGGTAGGACCAATGATTGCTTCTCGCCCGTTTACACGGTCTTGCAACGCGTGAACTAAATCTGTACGCCCGCAATTCGTCAAATGTCAAAAACAAGTCGAAATTATTCATCAACACAATTCGTAACCAAAAAAAACATGAGTAAGTACGCTCAGATTGCCTTAGAAACTCAGAACCAACACAATTCACAATAATAACAATCAACATAACCTCATAATTTTGATCCAGATCGAACCAAATTTAGTTCGGTACACTTGCTGGCGAGTACCGAACCAAGAGCGGACCAGCTTAGTCCGCAACTGTTTACACCATTCGAACCAAATATTTGGTTCGGATATAGTCCGAATTTGGTACTTGGTCAGCGGACCAAGTTGTCGGTATAAACTAGGCTAGTGCAGCTGTTGTATCGACGTATTTTAAAATTTTTCGCGGGATTCCGAAAAAAAATGACGTGAATTCACATGTGGGGTGGGTGATAAATATTATGAGCATGAGTGGAAAATATGTTCATGAATTCATCTTATCTGATCCAGGATTTTGTGTTTAGGTGTGAGATTGCATAAGATTAAACATTTTTGTGCAACAAAATCCCTACAAAATATTATTTATTATTGATTCAAAAACGATTTGAATTAGTTTCGTCATTTGTTCTCGATTATACATTGAAGTATTATAGTTACTTAATAGTTTTTGAAGCAATATAGGTATCACCAGCCAGAGATTGGTAAGGTTTTACTTTATAAACTTTGTGTACCTAGGTAGGTATAATGTTTTTGTCATTATTATCGCTCATATTTATAACAGTTCGAGGTATTTGCGGTAGATATCTGAAATCAAGTGAGATTAATTCAGAGGTAGGTGAATAGACGATAGAGAGTAGACCGATATCGGCGTTCTTCTAGTTTTCTAACAGAAGGAGTAATACACGGAGATTTGGAAAATCAAACAGCTCTTTCTTGGTTTCCACCATATTTGTATTCATAAGTATGTTTTTCACTAATGAAATAAGGGTAAAATCCATCAATCAAGCTTTTAGAATATGCCATAATATACATAAATAAAACAAAAGCTCCCATAAGCGGGCAGTCACGGTTCCAGCTTTTTTGTTCGCTTATGGGAGGTGCCCGCTTAAGAGAAAATTTCATCAAATGTTCATATTATACTTATAAATAAAAGTATATACAAATGTGTGTCAAAACATAGATTTAAAATTGGTTCCAAGAAATTTGACCGTTTAAGGGAGATAATCGCTTATTAGAGCTGCCCGTCAAGGACTTTATTATAAAATCAAAAGAAAATAGTAATTTTCTGTGCGTTAGTGCAATCACACAGTTCATAGGTCTTACTGAACTTTCTAACTTTATACTTACTTCTCAGAGACACTTCGACAAACTGTTCCAGACCTTTCCAGTTTTCAAGTTTAAATTTAGTGAAACTAACTTCTAACTTTATACTTACTTCTCAGAGACACTTCGACAAACTGTTCCAGACCTTTCCAGTTTTCAAGTTTAAATTTAGTGAAATATCCATATAATATGTACCATTTTATAATATAGTCTTATTATAAAATGTATGTACTTATATGGAAATATCTTATAGGTACAATTTTTGATGTATAACTGGTAGTGATCGACCGATATGACTTTTTTAGCCGACACCGATAATGTCCTGGCCGATACCGATATATATCGGCATATCGGCCTCTTGGTCATTATTATAGCACTCATTTTATTATTGATATTTATTCTGGACAAAACATGTTTTATATCTTTAATTTAAATATTTCAAATTTGTAAACTCAAATCATTTGTCGCGCAACGCAAGATAAAAACCTTAAAATAGAACTTTGACACCGTTAGTGTTTAAAAAAAAAACGTGTTTTTTATCCAAAAAAAAACGGGTCAATTTGGAAAAAATAATTTTTAATTTTTGTTTGCTGTTTTGTTAGTTATCCATTAACAACTCATTTACGTAATTTGCAATGATTCTTTGTTAAAAAATGGTTGAATATAAGGTCTGAGGACCATAGTGAGTTTTTCAAAATATGAATCTGAACAAAATTAGGTTTATTGATTTAGTTTCTGAAATAATATTTGGGTTTGATTTTTTTCAAGTTCTTTTATGTGTTGTTGTATTTGATGAAGGAAAAAAGTCGTTTTTTTTTTGGCAGTGGGAAAAAAAACGTATTTTGTCGGAAGGAAAACAACGGAATTTCTTTCACTAGGCAGTAGGCACCGCTGTAATACACGGTAATTTTCAGTATTGTGGGGATTCAATGAAATTATTCTTAATTTAAACTGTTTTTGTCCTGAATGATTCCTCTGTTTGAATCAAAATGTTTTAAAGCTTGCTTAAACATACAAACAAACAGGTGTTATTGGCGTCCCCTAAAAGTAAGAGCAATTCCGTGCTCAGATATGAATTTTGCATGTCAAACAGCCCTCATATACCAAATTTCATCAATATAATTTGATTATTTCGAAAGAATCCAAAACAACGGTAGCACAACAAAGAACAAACAACCATGAATCAATAATGGCGTCTTTTCAACGTTCCCGTTCCCGTTCAATTCAGCCGGCTCTAGCTCCTTGTCCGTCTCCGTCGTGACAATTTGAAACCGAGCCAATAGGAAATGGTATTTCGCGCATGGGTAGTACATCGAAATCCTAACCAAGGATTGCCTTATGGGATTCTTCTGTATTCTCCTTCTCACTTCTTCGCGGGAAATCCCTCTCATTTGCCTTATGTGACGCACGCGGTTTATTGTATTTATAAGTATATGGTTATTAACAATCAACTAGATTTTTCGACTTGATTTGGGTGCAGGTGACAGCTTTTGTGCTCAGCAATATATTATATTTGTTCCTAAATTTCTATTATTTCACTGGATATCTACCCGGATACACGACAAACTACGAAAATTGCTCGAATCCATTCCATTGAATAGGTATTTCAGAAACTACACACACCTCCAAAAGGTACTTTATGCATATTTCGAGAGATATAAAACTCTGGTAATATAAATTAGTACTCGAATAGAGTCAAGGTCCTCGGACTTTTTTTTTGTTGAAAAGTCATTGTGCCTTTTTGACCTATGAAAAAAAAAAAAGTCGATCTTGACGGTTTTTCAAAGTGTTTCTAGAAAAAAAAATCGAATATAAAGTGCAGCAAAAATTATACCGATCCTGAAAATAACACTATACAATTGACAATTTTATAGCCCAGGGCCCAGGCAAAGAGTTTGGCCCAGGTATGCGGTTTTGAAGTTACTTAAAAGGATACATTTCTCAAGCTTTTAGCCAAAAATGCCAATTTTAAGCAATTTTTGACATCTTTTAAATTGCATACTAGTCTATCAAAAGTTCAATCGTAGTGTGATTTTCAGGATCGATATAGTTTTTACCTCTCTTTTTAATGGAGTTATCCATTTTTTTCTAAAACCACTTTGAAAAACCGTCAAGACCGGGGAAAATGAAAAGAGTATTTATTAATGTGATCAGATTTTGAATATCTGTGGAAATGGCAAAAAAACATGGGGGGTCCAAGACTTTTGGAGGTGTGTGTGTTAGGTACCTAACCAATTTGTCCTATTTTCGGCATAAAGCTTGAATTTTGAAATTTTTTTATTCGGACTTCTCTCAAAACTCCATCTACTGTGGAAGAAATTTTGCTCATATCTCTTATTTGAAATTTAAATAAATAATGTATAGTGTAGGTATCTATTTCAATCCGGGTTCAGATCACAATGAGAAATGAATTAAATTAATTGAGCAATACGGGTTTTACAAATGAATCAAGTTCATGTCTGTGGATCTCTAACATTCCTAACTCTACATCATCATTTGTATCCAAAATAATCGAATGATAGACATTATATTATTTTGAAATAAGGCTACACACTTATTTATTCTGAAGGCTTTCTTCAATGCATAACACATTGATACATTCCGTCGACAGATAGTTTCCACTGATCACTTGCACAGACATTGTTGAAAAAGCAACTTCGAACTCAATCGCGAAACAGCCATGAACAACTGCAACAGCTGTCAATATTCGTTTTGAATTTGAATCTGAATTATGTGCCGCCATATTCGAATCAACCAATAGGATAGACCGATTTTGGTAAAGGCTCGTGGTGAGGTAAAGAATCGTTATATGCCATCCTGTCGACGTCCAAGGTTTCTATATAAGAGGTTGCCTCACTTTTACGGTCATAACGTCATTTGTGTCTACTGTAGCGCCACTGCGGCCATTTCTCGAACCATTCCATCATAAAATCAAGAATGTCATTCATCAATATCATAAACTCACTATTTATTTCCAGGTGGACGAGAGATTTTTTGCTGTCGATGGTTTTTCTTTTGTAAAATCATCCATTTACGTTTTGAAAACTGTTTATAAGTGTCTTATCCTTGGATTTGTCTATCAAATATGGTGTTTTAAAGGTAGGTGTGTCTAGAAAGGATCATAATAGAGTTTGTTTACATGTGTTGTTGAAAAGAATAGAATAAACAGTTGTGTTTATTCTATTCTACCTAAATTTAGCTCTCATTATATTTCAATAGTAGATTTCTCAGTATATTTAGGCAGGACTAATATAAAATAATAGTTAAAAAAAGTTGTGGAAATCTGAGGGTTGATGTTTTGAATATACACATATAGAAAATACTCACATTTGGAACAGTATTTTCGCTTCCTTGACCAATAATATACAAAAATAATGTCCCAAAAGATAATTTTACACCTCTATTAATATTTTATTTCGATTTAAATGATCAAATTAGCAAGAAATTCAACGTTTTATCAATCATTGATCGAGTGACAGTAATGACACATGACACGACATGATGCAGTCCGATTCAATTGCATGACAGGAATGACACTCAAATGTCAGAACGCGGACTGTTTCAGACCGCTATCCACAAATGACGTCATATTTCCCCCTTCCGTCTTTACCTCAGGTGAAGTGAGGCAACCTCTTGTATACTGATCTTGGGTCGACGTCGACGTGTCGACGAACGGTCGTTCGGGTTCGGAAGTTTCGACGCTCTGGACAATGGGCATTGATAAAAGCTTAGTCATTGATCAATGGCAACGATTATAAACTACACAGGATTGCTCAGTTCCATTTAACGTACGTTTGGCAGCTTTTGTGACGTCACCATTGGTTTGTTTATTTCATTGACCTCTAACCAACTTAGAGGTCAATGGTTTATTTTCATTTAGCCGTTGATCGGGTGCTAAGATGTGTCTTGTGTTGTGAATTTGTCCAATAGTTTCTGTTTTTCCAAGCAAGCTCTTTTAATGTAGTTTGAGTTGCCGAAAATATACAAATACATATTTTATTCGTTTCGTTGTGTTAACGATTGAGGGTGTGTAGCAATAATTCGATTTAGCACAAGAAGGAGCATTTTGTTCACACGAAGGTGAATTAAATGGGCACTACTCTCTGAGCAAATAGGCTTCTTGTTTAATAATAATTGACTCCAGTGGTAACAATATTTTAGTTCATTATGCCTGGGAGAATATGTGCCGTTGCTGTGTGCAAAAACAATCAATTAGCTCATAAGCAATCATAAGCAATGCTCAAGCAAAGTATTCCATTCTTTTCCAAAAGGCGAGGATTTAGTGTCATCTACAATACAAAAAGAGTGGGTGCATCGCTGCAGAAGAAAAGACAAGTTTAATATATGTTATATTATCACTTCCAAAACTTTATTTTTTAAAAACTTTATTTTATTGATTTAAATAAAACAGTTGTTCGTCATGACATTCTATTGACTAAAATATTATTGAACCTTAATGTTACTTACAATTTTCTATTTATATGAAAAATGATTAGCAAAGCCAGCAGATTGGGACATAGTGCATGTTCTGCTGACGTAGCTCTACAACGAAAGATGGATTGCGAAATAAGGTGAATGAACGGTGAAATGAAGGGTACATTTTTGATATAACAACTCCCCATCGATGCTTAACAGCTTTCCTTGGGAATTGTCCGGGAGAAGGCCGATCGTCATTATCTTGATTCGCTGGGGTCGCCATGAGACTTGGTAATCATCTTTTTCTTCGGCATTTCAGGAAGATGTACAGGGCAAAGAGGACTGCTATGCAGACGATGGTGAAGATTGTGAACCAATGAGAATGTTTGGTGATGAATGACTCATTCAAGAGTTTGTCCAAATCTTCAGAATACTGGTCCAATTTATGTTGAGCTATGCCGAGCTCTTCTATGTCGATCCTATTTAGCTTCAGTGGTTTCAAATCGGGAATTTGTGGCTTTTCGGGAAGGTATTCGCAACAATCGTATTTGATGGAGATTGGGTGACTTTGGTAGGTAACATTGACGTATTTGTCGATGATCCTTTTGGCCTGGATTCTTGTGCTCCCAACAAATGCGTTGCAGTAAGGTTGTAGTTTGAGTAGAGTGTTGTTGTCCTTCACATTTTATGGTGACGGGAAGTTGTTCTGAGACCGTTATGAGCCAGTAGTTGATGTTGATCTGTTTGACGTTATATCCAGCAGCTACAAGGATGGTCACTTGACATGTTTTTGGTAACTGCATTGGATTTCTTAGAAGTTGCGCTTCGCATATGGCATCGCTGTCTATCGGATACGGGAGTGCGTCTGAGCAGATCTTCTGGTTGTGCGTTAGTTGCTTGCAGCCCTCCAAATTGGAGAAGGGTACAAAAGATATCGAATCATCATATCGAGCTAGAAATCTCTGAGTTGTTGGAATTATATGATGAAATCCGGTTTTACTTTCAAAAATTGGTATTGGGTAGATGTGAAAAAGAGTGAAAGTTTCTGGTTAAACCAGAGGGACTTTTAGAACGAAAATTATTCTTGAATCAGTTTGATATGCTTCAAGTTCAATGATGTTAATGTATTGAGATACAGATGAACTATAAACTGGAAGTGGTAGATTACTTCTGACTAAAGATTGAGAAGCTTCAATTTTTCGATTTCTTCTCCAGGGTGAAGTTTCATAATGCAAGTGATTGGTTTCTCGGCAGAAATGAAAGTCCAATTCTTCACAAATGTATAATCAAATTAGTGCACTCGACGCGTTTCGGTCAATAAACCATTATCAAGAGTGACTTAAAATTGTCTGAAAGAGTGTCAAGTCAGAAAGTCAGGAAAGACCATAATAAAGTGAATCTTACTTACATAACTATTCAAATTGAAAGATCAAGACAAACTTGGACATGATGGCTAACAAACAATCTGGAACAAGTAAACAATCTAAAATCCTTACTTCAACTAACAAATAAAATTACTTACATTATCAAGCACAAATAGAAAATGAAAATGAACACATAGTGAGGACACTCGAAAAGAAAAAACCAAAACAAACACTCAACGATACCCAAGGCGACTGAATTGCCTGCAACAATTCGAGCGGTTCGCTTCAATCCCACTATTTAAACAAATTTATCACGCATGCTGCTTCGATAAAATGATTTTTGACTGGATCGTTTAGGGTAATGTCTTTTGTATTCAGGGTACACTGCGCTATCTCTAAGTTTTCCAATACGTCCAGCTTCTTACCATTGGAAATATGATGTAACATTTTGAAGTCGTTTTCAATATCGAATGAGTGGTTAAAGTCTCTAAGGTGTACTCCAAAAGCTGATTTATTGTCCACAGGGGAGCGTAGAACGTTTAGGTGTTCTTTGATCCTCGTTCTGAAGTTTCGTCCTGTTTTCCCAACGTAAGCTGAATTGCAATCGCCGCAATGTAATTTGTACACTCCACACTTATCTAGGATTCCTGTTTTGTCTTTTAATCTTGAAAATATATTTTGTATGTTATAACTTGACTTGAATATTATTTTAACATTTTCCAAAGAGTTCCTGAGTAAATTACAGATTTTGTATGAAATCGGACCTAAAAACGTTACTTTTATGTATCTCGGGGGTTGTTGAGGTAGTATGGATATATCCTGTTGTGGGGTGTTCAATAGATCCCTTTTGACTTTATTATATTTTTTGTTGATTAGTTTATCTATAAGGTGTTTTGAATAACCATTATTTACAGCAATTTGGTAAATTGTGTTTCTTTCTTTAATAAAGTTCAAAGGTTCCAAAGGTATTGTGAACAATCTATGGATATATGAGTGGAATGCGGACAGTTTATGTTGGGTACAATGGTTCGAATCACTAGGGATAGCGTGGTCTGTTTGTGTGGGTTTCCTATATATACTGAAAGAGAGGTTCCCGTTGACTCTTTCGATGGACAAATCTAAGAAATTCAAACTGTTGTTTAATTCTAACTCCATGGTAAATTTGATGTTAGGGTGTATTGAATTCAAAAGTTCTAAAAAAGAGTTGATTTCAGATTTGGTTCCAGTCCATATCACAAAAATATCGTCAACGTACCTTCTCCAAAAGAGAACTCTTTTAACAAAATTATTATTGTTGTTGGATAAAATGTTTTTCTCGAAATGTGACATGAATATTCGGCGAGAAAAGGTGAAAGACTTGACCCCATAGGCAGACATTTTTGCAGACATTTTTGCAAAAGTAAAATGATTTTGTCAGTGATATCAGGTTCCAAATTAGAGTTCGAGGTTAGTGCTTCTTTGACAAGTGTGATAGTCTCATCCCGGGGAATGCTTGGGAATAGATTCTCTATATCAAAAGACACTAAAAAGAAACTGTCCGGTAGTTTGAGTTTTTTCAAGTCATTCACTAGTTGATAGGTATTTTTGATGCTGAACTTATTAGAAAAATCCGTTAAATCCCTAAGAATTGAATTTAGCCATTTGGCAAGGTAGTAAGCAGGTGCATCGACGAAGCTCACCACTGGTCTAATAGGTTTTTCGGGTTTATGGATCTTGAGCATACCGTACAAATTTGGAGTTCTTGGATTCATTGGTAATCTCGGTTTGTTGCATCTAAGTGATGTATAAAGTGGTTCTAGATTATTGATAGTCTTTCTAAGATCGCGGACATAAGAATTTATAGGGTCACTTCTCAACTCTGTGAAGGAGGGATAGATAGAAGTAGTTTTGAAAGAAATTGACTTTTGTTTACTCGAACCGTGTTCCCGGTATCAGACGGGTAGTTTGATATCGGGGCACCCGACATTTGGCGACCGTGACAGGACTGGTGAATGGTCGGTACGGAGTGAGAAGTGTCGAAAAAATCGCGATCACTGGACAAACTTAACGCGGGTAGCCCAAAGTTTTCGAAAAACGCGTTTGGTTTTGACCGAGTTTGCCCGTGAAAGATGGATACGAAGAAGAAACACCGCAAAGTGCTTCGCACAGCGTTCACAAAGCTGTCAATGGAATTGGATGGGTTGTTGGGAGCCTCAGACACACAATCTCGATCTCTCAAAGTATCGCTGAATATTTTGAGGCGCAAAGCTGATGAACTTCAACGCATTGATGGTGAAATCTACGACACTCTCATCCAAGAAGATGCTAGTGAACAAGAACTACTACTGGAAATGGAGGGTGCTGATACCTACTTCAAAAAATTCGAGGACCTCAATAGCCGCTGCGAGGAATGGACGCAAGCGTCGCAGGCACAACAGGCTGAGGCAGACATTGCAAGGAGTACAGCCAATTTAGACCCCGACAGTGTGAGCTCTGTAAGTAATATTGCATGTAAGCGTAAATTCAAGTTACCCGTATTGGAATTTAAAAAATTTGATGGGACCCTTAAAGACTGGCTACCATTTTGGTCCCAATTTCAAAAGATACATGTTGACGCGGATATTGATTTAAATGACAAAGTTGACTACCTTTTTCAAGCCACTTCACCGGGAAGTAGGGCTCGACAGCTCGTGGAAAGTTTTCCTGCGACCGGAGTTAATTACAAGAAGATGATAGACTGTCTTTGTGCGCGATTCGGGCGCGAGGATCTACAAATCGAAGTCTACGTCCGCGAATTGCTTAAATTAGTCATAAATAACACCTCGTCTGGCAATAAAATTGATCTTTTCCTTCTATATGATAAGCTTGAAACTCAATTACGTGCGTAAGGGACTTTGGGCATTCAATCCGAAAAGTATGCGGCAATTTTATTCCCATTGGTAGAATCCTGCTTGCCTTCAGATTTGTTGCGGATCTGGCAACGCTGTCCGCGATCTTTTGACGATGGATCGTCCGAAACTTCCAATTCGAATGTTGCAGGGGTTGCCCTTATAGAAAATCGCCTTCAAAGTTTGATGAATTTTCTCAAGAATGAAGTGGACAACGAGCAACATATTGTTTTAGCAGGGGAAGGTTTTGACATTTTCAATGGACCAAGGACGTTCAACCGACCGCGAGGCGACAAATCAAGGATGCCGGAAGCAGGAAAGGCCCACAATCCTTCCACCGCGATGGGCCTGATGAACACTAATGATCTGAGAAGATGTGTGTTTTGTCAAAATGTACACGATAGTACCAGTTGCTTCAAAGCTCAGAGCATGACTTACAATCAGAGGAAAGACATTTTGGCAGGAAAGGGGGCGTGTTATAGATGCTTAAAAATAGGACACCAATCTAGTAGATGTCGGGGAAAGTTGAAATGCCTGATCTGTGGCAGAAATACGCAGCACTTATGTGTTCCAATCAGGCGGGTGCGCAGAAGAAGGAAGATAAACCTTTGGATAAGACGGACCATGCGAATGACCACGTACCAGAGATTAACCAAACACTCTCGAACAGTACAAATACACATGTCTTCCTGCAAACCCTTCGCGTAACCATGGAAAATGCAGGAATCTCCAGGAGTGTACGGGCTGTGATAGACACGGGATCTCAAAAGACGTATATCCAAGCAGCTACAGTTAAACTTTTGGGTTACGATTCAAAACGAGAAGTTAACATCGTGCATGGCCTGTTTGGAGGAACAGAATTATTGCAGAAGCACAGATGTTATGACGTAAAATTGAGACACAACAATTACAGTTGTACGTTCGAGGCTATGGACCAGTCGACGATTTGTGGAGAAGTTTCATCGGTTTTTGATGGCCCTTGGTCTAAGGAACTCCGCGACTTGAAGATTGAAATAACCGATTCACATGGTCCCGCCCCCATAGAGTTGTTGATAGGTGCAGACATTGCTGGTAGACTATACACCGGTAGAAGACATGTCTTGAAGTGTGGACTGGTGGCTTTGGAGACACTGTTAGGTTGGACATTGATGGGAAAATTGCCTTTGAAAGAGCCCAAAACACAGTCTACGTGTTCCTTGTCCCTTCTAGTCAATCATACAACGATCAGCAACTTATGGGAATTGGATGTCTTAGGAATAAGTGATCCTGCTCAGAAGAAATCTCGAGATGAAATGGTCGCCGCAGCCAAAGAACTGTTCCTTGAAACGATCTCTATTGACAAGAAAAGACGATATGAGGTGAGGCTACCTTGGTTGGAGGGTCATCCTGCACTCCCGAGTAATTATACATTAGCTAAATCAAGACTAGACAGTGCTGTGAAGAAAATGACCAAACAAGGTTATTTAGAAGCATATGACCAGGTTTTTCAAGAATGGCTCAAGGAGGGAATTATAGAAGAGATTTTTGAGGATCAACCAAGCATTAACGCCCATTATCTTCCACACAGACCCGTAATCAAATTGAACAGTGCATCCAGCAAGATAAGACCAGTTTTCGATGCCTCAGCCAGAAACCGAGAGAGCCCATCGTTGAATCAGTGTCTTGAAAAGGGGCCACACTTAATCGAATTGATTCCTGTGATCTTGCTACGGTTTGGACGGCAGAAGATTGGATTGATCTCAGATATACGAAAAACATTCCTACAGATTAGTATACATGAAGCTGACCGAGATTTTCTCCGATTCCTATGGATGAGTACAGGGGGTGAAGAAAAGATATATCGCCATCGTCGTGTGGTGTTCGGATTGAGCTGCAGTCCGTTTTTATTGGAAGCCTCATTGGATTATCACTTGGCCCAGATCAAAGGAAAATGTTCTTCAGGAATTGTGCATTCTACTGACCAAACAGTCTCCAAGCTAGCAGAAAGCTTCTACGTCGACAATTGCGTAACCAGCGTGGCGAATGAAGAGGAATTGAGACTGTTCATCGAAGAAGCTAGTATAACAATGGCCGAGGGAAAATTCGACTTGAGAGGGTGGGAGTTCACTGATCAGGTCCAGGAGGTCCCTTCAGATACATCAACTTTCGTATTGGGGATGGCATGGAACAAGCAGGACGACACTATATGTATCAACCTAGACTACGAACACATAGAGGAACTTCTCAGTAAGCCGGTCACGAAGAGAGTGATGCTCTCTCTTGCGCAGCGCGTAGTTGACCCAATCGGTTACACCTGTCCGACAACTTTAATGCCGAAACTTTTACTTCAAGAGGCTTGGAAAAAGGAATTAACATGGGATACACCTGTTGATGCTGAAATGGAGAGTCGTTTCCGAAGTTGGATGGAAGACCTCCACTATCTATCGGCGATTAAAATTCCTAGATGGATCAGAGCTGGACTGAATGAGGCCGAGGAGTGGTCATTACATACGTTTTGCGATGCCAGCTTTCTTTTTCTGCGGTTGTCTTTTTGAGGGGAGTTCAAGGAGGTCGAGTGTTCATTCATCTTTTAGCAGCCAAGTCCAGGGTGGCCCCCCTAAGAACTCTGTCAATTCCTCGACTCGAGTTGATGGCTGCACTGATTGGCGTCCGATTGTACAACACTATCAAACGGACACTGAAAATAGAATCCAAGAGTTACTTCTGGAGCGATTCCACCACGGTTCTTGCATGGATAAGAAGAGCAGAAGAATGGTCCACCTTTGTATGGAATCGTATAACAGAAATTCGGAAGACAACTACAGATCAAGATTGGCATCATGTTCCTGGGGTAAAAAACCCTGCAGACTTTCCTTTCCGGGGCTGTTCAGCTAAAGGGTTACTTGAGTCGCAATGGTGGGAGGGACCATCATGGCTCTATGGTGATGCATCTTCTTGGCCTGGAGATGATTTAGATTGTGACGAGGAGGAAATTAACTGAGAAAGGAAGAAGAAGCTAGTCAAGTCTCTGGTTAATAATGAGCAACAGATCTCTGAAGATTGGCACTTGGGATATTTTTCTCAGTATACGAAGACTTTACGAATGTGCGCCTGGATACTCCGATTTGCATACAACATCAGAAACAAGGACACTCGGCTCGAAGGAAAACTGACTGCAGAGGAAATCAATAAAGCGGAGCTTTTCGTGTTGCAGCTTACTAGCTGTTGTTGTACTCAACGGGAATGTTTTGTGAATGGCGACAAGAGGCTCAGTGATTTTGATGTCTTTAAAGGCGAGGACGAGCTAATTCGAGTTAAGACGCGTATCAGCAGTAGGGAAGATACTGCAAATTTCCGCTTTCCTATTGTATTGCCGTCTCAGCATTTCCTGGTGAATCGACTTATATTTGGGCAGCATGTCAAATCATGTCATGTTGGAGTGCAAGGGTTGATGAGCGTGCTAAGGGAAAACTACTGGGTACTAGGGGGACGAAGGGCCTTGAAATCAGCAATTGTCGGATGTGTTGTTTGCAAACGTTTCAATTCCAAACCAATTACGACCAACTCTCCTCCACTTCCATTGGATCGAGTCAGGGATGCTACAGCTTTCGAGGTGACTGGAGTGGATTTTGCGGGGCCTTTGTTTCTGAGAACGGGCGATAAAGTGTGGATATGTATTTTCACGTGTGCCGTGTATAGAGCTGTACATTTTGAAGTTTGTAGTGGTCTGTCAGTGGACAGTTTTATTCAGGCCCTACGACGTTTTATTGCCAGACGAGGTCGACCAAAGACAATATAAAGCGATAATGGTACCAATTTTGTCGGTACAGACAATGCCTTCTCAAGAGTGGATTTTCAAAAAATCTCCGAACATAGTGCGGTCGAACGTATACGGTGGTGTTTTAACCCGCCTAAGGCCGCGTGGTGGGGCGGTTTCTGGGAACGGCTCGTCGGAGTTCTCAAACAGTTGCTGCGGAGAGTACTTGGGCGCGCCTCATTGAATCGTGAGCAGCTAGAGACGGTTATCTGTGACTGCAAGTCAGTCATAAACATGAGACCGCTCACCTACCCTTCTTCTGACGCCAATGATTTGGCACCTTTAACACCAATGATGTTCCTGAGAGATCGAGCCACGGAGGGAGTTCCTGATTGTGACGTCATTGATAGGGACTCACTCTGCCGAAGAATGGTCTATCGACAGAAGTTGTTGGAACACCTGCGTGGACGTTTCCGCAGTGAATATTTGGGGGGGGCAACAACTATCAAATCAAGGTGGGAGAAATTGTCTTTGTGGGAAACGACCAAGACAAGCGGACAAGTTGGCCTCTAGGGCGAGTAATGCAAATTTTCCCTGGAAAGGATGGTCGCATTCGCCTTGTTCGGGTTCGTACGGAGAAGGGCCAATTTCTTAGACCTGTGCAAAGGTTGTATCCATTAGAGTGTACAGCAGCAACTCAACATCCTGAAGCGGAAGAGATGGGAGACTGCGGTACCAGTACCAGTGCATCATCGCGACGACCAAGAGTGGAAGCGAGTGTGCCCGATGTAGACAAAGAGTGCGTGGAAACGGGAGTGGATGATAGCAAAGTACCCGCCGTCTCGAATGAGAGTGTTACGCGGAGTGGACGCGCGGTGAAAGTTCCTTCGCGGTATTCGGACTGATAAGATTAGTTATAAGTTTGTTGTTTGTTTAGCTGTAAGGAAGTTAGGAATATTGTAAGGTATGTCTCTTTAGTTTGAGTGATCCATGATAATAGATAGGCTTTAACTATGGCTCAGGTGGGAGAATGTCAGAGCCATACAAACATTTCAAGATATTTTTTAGTTCTGGCAACACCGCTAAGAGTGGGATTGTGACGTCTGGATTTAGTCGCTAATTGAAGGAACCCCTTGAGAGGAGTGACATAAGTGAAGTAAGAGAATGATGGCGGTTGAGTTGCAAAACGAATTAGACGGTTTTTTTTTGTATTTAATTCTTATCTTGATTTATCCGATCCATCAGCATTCTTTTCGAGTCGACATTGTTTTCGGTTCGTGCAGTAGTTGTTATAGAACCCATATAACCAGTCATTTGTGATAAATAGAAGTAGTTTTGAGAGAAACTGACTTTGGTTTACTCGAACCGTGTTCCCGGTATCAGACGGGTAGTTTAATATCGGGGCACCCGACAGTATTGGCCATGCAAAACTTATTTAAGAAACTGCCAAATATCCCTCCTGAAAATACCAGCTTGAACATCGTTCGCCGTAACCTGCTTCCCTATATACAGAGCCGCCTAGCAACTCATGAGATCACAAACCTTCAACAGCTCATTCAATTAGCCAGAGCCATTGAGGAGACCGAAATTCGAGTTCAACGATTTGCACCTCCACCTACCAACCCCCGCCAACTTTTGGAGCCTGAACTAGGATACCGTAAACCATCTTCCACAGTAGCACTCATCGACTGGGAAACCACCGACATCCCATCAGAAACATCGACTATAAACGAGATCCAAAATATTGATCCAGTCAATGTCAATAAGAGCCCTCAACATTGCTGGAATTGTGAGGAAAATGGTCATAGATTTCGGGAGTGTCGTAAACCCAAAACCATATTTTGTTATCGTTGTGGAAGGAAGAATACTACTAGCAGATCTTGCGAATCGTGTTCAAAAAACGCCAGTTCGGCAAGGCATTAGGCCGTGAACCTTGCTTGATAGAGAAATCAAATTCGGCCAATGGAGCTTCATCATCTGGACCTATTGCTACTGCCGCCGTATTGGACTACGTTTTAGCTCATATCAAAGATGACAGACGACCCTATCTGATTGTTGATATTTATGGACGAAAAATGTATGGATTGCTGGATAGCGGAGCGTCACGGACGATAGTGGGATCATCAGGATGGGAAATCCTGAAATCATCAAGTAATTTATGCAAGACTTCAGTTCCTCAGTGCACAGTAGCCAATGGACAGACTTGTGACGTCATAGGTACAGTAATATTGCCTATGAGACTGCGAAACAAAATAATTGTTTTGGAGACTCTCGTGGTGCCATCTCTACCACATGGACTAATTTTGGGTATTGATTTTTGGAAAAAAATGGGAATTATTCCAGACTTGCTATCTGACGAGTGGTCATTTCAAGAAAAATCTCACTTTCTTGTAGAAGATATCCATTCCATTCAATCAGCAGAAACTTTGATTACTGAACAGAAACTCGAGTTAAACCGGCTAATCGATGAAATTTTCATGACTATGGATAAAAGATTGGGATGAACAAACGCAGTTGAATTGGTTATCAGAACAGAGTCGCCGCCCATCAAGCAGAGATACTACCCTCTCTCCCATGCTCTTCAAAAAGAAGTTAATATTGAATAAGAGCAAATGCTCGCTGATGATATTGTGGAGCCATCAATCTCGCCCTGGTCTTCGCCGATAGTCATGATACGGAAAAAATCAGGTGGATGGAGATTTTGTATTGATTATCGGGCACTAAATAAAGTTACTGTTCCTGATGCCTACCCGATCCCATTTGTATCATCTACTCTAGACAAGCTAAGGGACGCGAAATATAAACACACCGGCAAAATTAGGGGAACGCACAAAATATATATATACAAAGTTTGACATCAATTTTCTCTAGAACTCTATGCTCGATTTCAATATATTTTTTACTGGATTGTCGATCGGCTCTTCAAGAATACATCTGACTAGTTTTCGTTATAAAATTATTCGTCTTATACCATATACAGGGGCGAAACGGAAGTGAAGATTTTTTGTTGTTTTTTGAGACACTCTGTGGATTGAACCGCTGACAGTTGAATATGGTCTATAGCATCACATTGTAGCCTGATCTTTTCTAAACATTTCCGTTTTTTATTTTCTGTGATATCTCAATTTTTAACGAGAATACAGGGTTACATATATTATATATAAATACAGGTTAAATACAGCGTTCCCCTAATTTTGCCGGCGTGTGTATAAGCACATTGGATATAAAATCCGCATATTGGCAGATACCAGTTGCACAGGAGTCAAGACCACTCACTGCTTTCACTCTGCCAACGAGGGGACTTTTTCAATTTAAACGAATGCCATTCGGACTAACTAATGCTCCGGCAGTCTGGCAGCGTTTCATTGACTCTGTTGTGGAGATAGACTTGGAGAAAAATATTTTCGTCTACCTGGACGATGTAATTATATGGACCGCCACTTTCGAACAGCACTTGCAGGTATTACGTAAGGTTATCAGTCGTATCTCAAAAGCTGGACTTACTTTGAATAGAGAAAAATGCGTCTTCTGTAAAGCAGAATTGAAGTATTTGGGCTACATTGTCAACTCGTCAGGTTTATTAGTGGACCCAGAAAAAGTAGATGCCATTCTTCGTATTCCAACCCCAAGAAATGAAGGTGACGTTAGGAGAGTCGTCGGATTAGCCTCGTGGTATAGACGATTTGTACCTAATTTTTCAACTCTGATGGCACCTCTGACAGCGCTGACTAGGAAGAATACTAAATTTTACTGGAATGAAGACTCTGAAACCGCTCTCAATAAAGTCAAAGAACATCTCATTCGAGCACCTGTCCTAACATGTCCCAACTTCGAAAAGCCCTTCGTGATCCAATGTGATGTCTCGGATTATGGCCTTGGAGCTATTCTCTCTCAAACTTTGAACGGAGAGGAACGCGTAGTCTGCTACCCAAGTCGCTCTTTGAACAAAAACGAGCGTAAATACAGTACTACTGAAAAGGAGTGTTTGGCTGTGCTCTTTGCAATAGAAAAGTTGCGACCCTATATCGAAGGTACACACTTCATAGTCATCACAGATCATAGTTTGAAGTGGCTCAACTCCATCAAGGATCCCGTTGGTCGTATTGCAAGATGGGCAGTCAGACTACAACAATATGACTTTGATATTGTACCCCGAAAAGGAAAGGAGAATGTAGTTCCCGATGCTTTGTCCAGATTTGTACCCTTATTAGATGCTCTTCAGTGCGACTTGGATCCAGCAGTTAATACGAAGCAAACGTCAGATAAATGGTACCTGAGAATGATTGCGAGAATCCAGGCCAATCCCAGCAAATATCTCCTGTGGCGCGTCGAAGCCCAAAAGCTATATAAACGAGCTAAATGCCCATATCCCATTCTGGCTGATTCTACTGATCCATGGAGCCTGGTTGTGCCGAAAGAGGATAGAACTGGAATAATAAAATCTCATCATGATCCACCTACCTGTGGACACTTGGGTATTTTCAAGACAGTCAGTAGAATATCGCACCACTATTAGTGGCCCACCTTGAAATATGATGTGGCCAAATATATTTCAAGATGCAATATATGCTTGAAGACGAAATCTCCTACAAAAGCACCCGCTGGACTGATGCTCAGCCAACAACCAGCAGCATCACGCCCTTGGCAGAGTCTGAGTATAGACATTGTTGGACCATTGCCTAAGTCGTCGTCTGGATATTCGTATGTTTTATCCATTTATGATGTATTTTGTAAATATCCGCTTTTCTATCCTCTCCGCACGGCGACCACAAAAAACATTCTGAAATGGCTTGAAGACCATGCACTACTCATCTATGGTATCCCCGAATCCATCATAGCTGACAACGGACCGCAATTTCGAAGCAAACCTTTTCAAGAGACTATGAAAGGTTATGGTATTAAAATCCGCTACACAGCAAACTATTACCCACAGGCCAATCCCATCGAGCGAGTGCACAGAGTTCTAAAGACAATAATTTCTGGATATGTTGGAGATGACCAGAAGAATTGGGATAAAATTTTACCAAAGGCTGGCTGTGCCATTAGATCGGCAACTCATGAAGTAACCGGACTAACTCCCAACTTCATTATGTACGGACGTGAACTTTCCTTCTTACCTTCTGATGGAAACTCTCAGCCTTCGACCAATCCATATGATCCGAAAGAACGTTCAGAGGAACTAAAAAGAGTCTTTGTTAATGTTCACAATAGACTAAAACTGGCCTACGATAAGAGTCGCCATAAGTACAACATGCGAAGAAGGGATGAAAAGTTCAACCTGGATCAACAAGTCTGGCACAAGAATTATGTTCTTTCTAGCTCTGCCAAACAGTTTACAGCCAAATTTGCACCTAAGTATATCGGCCCATTCATTATCAACAAAATAGTTTCACCCTGGTCATATGAATTGATCGATTCGACAGGAAAACCTCAGGGTAAATGGCACGTTAAGGACCTCAAGTCTCATCCACCTGACAGCTAAATTACGAGTATGAGTATGTCCATCTTAATAAGGGAACAGAGGGCGAACAAGAATTTAGAAAAAAAGGAAGGGAAAATAAAGATCGGAAAAGAAAATCATTTTTAATATACCAGAACTTATTTTTTTTTCAACTACGTTATCAAAGTTTAGGAAAAACTTCTATTGAGGAAGGAGAGGTGTTGTTACAAGTTATTTTCAAAATACCCAAATTTATTTAAAAATACCCAAATTTATTTAAAAATAAATAGGATCATCATACAGGCGCATCCACCAGAATGGTAAGAAAAAATATACACTAAGTAATGTTGAACGTATATTTTAATAGATAAATAAATTAACAAAGACGATCCTGTACCTTATGAATACTCCTCAATCGAAACAAAACGTTTGCACCTGAAATATAATAGCGTATCTTAATATTTTGTCACAAACAATATTTTTACTTGTATAGGTTTGCGTCCTTAAGTTAGATCAAACAGATGCGGGTTAGTGGGGAGAAGGACGGTGTAAAACAAAAACACTCAGTTATTGATTTCCCGACGTTTCGGTCATTTATTGTGACCTTTCTCAAGGGCTAGAAAAAAAAAAGAAGAAAGGACAATACAGACAGTGCTCTAGTTAAAAAGTTGAAAACAAAAGGCAAAAGTTAATAGAGAGAAAAAAAAAAAAAAACAGAACCACAATATCACACTTATTCCTAATCTAATAAACAAACGATTGGTACTTACTTAATCAGATTGAGTGTGCTGGATAACAAAACAACACATGTACATGATGTTAAAATACAGAGAACGTAAACTAAGAATACATGTTATAAATATGAAAAAACATCAAAACCAACAACACATTAGTGTGACTTGCACAAACAGATTAAAAATGTTAAGGAACAATAGGTTTTTTTTATCAACAATAAACCGCAAAGCATGGATGCCAAACTTAATCCTAGATTTCACAAGAAGGAACCAAATAAATGTTCCACTGCCATACATTAGTGCTAATACTTGGGCGTCAACGTGACAACATTGTAATTATTAGACACAAAGACTCGTAGGTTGCCTATGTTGATGGAACGACAGAAAAGAGTATACTACACAGTGGATCAAAACACTCAAGATACACATACCCAAATAAGTAAAAAACACAGAAAGGGACACACATAAAGCAAAACAAAAAAGAAAAAAGAAAAAGCAGGCGAAGTCATGTGGTCAAAGTGTAAAATTATTCTTATATTTAGTGAGAATCCCCTTATATATGTTGCTGAGTCCCGCTGTGTCGGTTCTGAGATTAATCGTGTGATCAGTCAACTCTATCCAGATCATTTCACTAATTGCCCTCTTTTGGTAATTTGTCTCCATATCAAGAACCTTTACACCATGGAAATCGAACGAGTGATCATGATCAAAATGGTGACTTGCCAAAGCGGTTTTTTCTTTTTTTACAACATTTTTTCCAAGGCAGCTGTTTTTGTGTTGTTGTAATCTCACTTTCAAGTGTTGTTTGGTTTGACCTATATATGTTTTATCACAATCCCTGCACGGTACTTGATATACCAAATTACTTCTGATCTCAACCCCTACTCTGTCCTTTATATTTGAGAACAACCTCGCAACCGTTTTTGTATTATAAAAGACCAGCCTACTGTGTACGTCATTTACACGGTCCCTCAGTTTGTAAGATAATTCCGGAACAAAAGGCATTCTAAAAAATCTACAATCTCCGTTGCTGACGTTGTTATTAGGATGTGCATGTTTCGTATGGTGGATGACTTTATTAATGAAATAAGATGGATAGCCATTGTTCTTCAAAATTTGTTTGATCTTGATTTCATTGTCCGCATTGATAGAGATCCAACATCAAGAATACAGGACAAAAGTAACAAACTAGTGGAGGGTCTAAGGAAGGATCAATATATTTCTGACAATATGGCGAAGACTTTGAAAAGGTACAATTCCCTACCCCCGAGAATGTACGGACTTAGAAAAACACATAAGAGGGATTTCGCATTGAGACCTGTGGTAAGTTGTATTGATGCTCCAACATACAATATTGCCAAATTCCTCCACCACATTCTTTCACCTGTCACCTCAACTTTTAAATATCAAGTTAAGAACTCATTCCAGTTTGTGGAACACATTAACAACATAGAGCTACCACAAGGGTATATCTTGGTGTCTTTGGATGTGGTGTCTCTGTTTACTAACATTCCTAAAACATTGGTCATCGAAATTATCCTAAAACAATGGAATTTTATCAGAAGTTACACGGACATTCC